>JACEGR010001442.1:0-168406 GCA_014170235.1 Listronotus bonariensis
TTTAAGGATAGAAATCCTTAACGGGTAAATAATTATTTCAAGATTTTTTTATAATGTTTATTTATAATATTTAAGGTTAAATAGTTTTATTTGAAAGATGCATTATTTTGTCACAAGAAAGTATTGTTTTATACATTCTTAAAAATTATTTTTATCAAATATAAAAACAAAATCAAAGTTTAACCGTCTGCTGCTTTTCTTTGAGATACTGTTTAATAATATAAATACCTAAACAATACTTAAACATAACTTGTGATCTACAAAACCCGAAGTATTTTTTGCATCGGCTAGCGGTTGAAGCCGTTCTTAATCTTAATTTTATGTGCTATATGTCCAGACTTTGTAAGTAATATATTAATAATACTTATTTTTTGTTCAGTTAAAAATATATGATAAAATGAATAAAGGTTTTTTCTAATTACTGTCACACTGGCAAAGGGAAGCAAAGTCAAGGAGGCGGGAGGGTCAACCGCCCCCTTTGCTCCCCTGTGGCTATGCCGCTGACTAACTAATTTGTCAAATAAATAAACTTTTATAATAACCAAATCCATCAGCCAGAATTTAATAGATTTAAGTAACCAAATTACCACCTTCAAATTAAATTAATAGCCAGACATAAAAGATTTTATTAAAGAAAATTACCCGAGACACACCACCAGAAAAGGGTTTAAATTAAATCAAAGAGTTAAATTGCTCGAATGACAAATTTGGTAATTAGAAAATAAACGGGTTAAATTCCTACCAACCATCGCGGTCGTAGAGACACCTGAGCTACTAACATTTTTACCTGTGGTCAATGACGAAATTAATTGTATTTTTAAATAGTTATGAACAAAATCAACTGCACCAATTGGTTCTTCTTAATTAACACTAAACTAATAAAAAAACTTACTAAAAAAATCAACACATTAAATATTAAAAGTTTTAAAATAAATTCGGTTAATAAAATATAATTTTAAAGTGTTAAAAGACCGACTTTATTTTAGGACTTTCATTATTTTATCATTTTAGGCGTTTTAGTCAACTTTTCTGTATGTGATTATTTTTTGGTTGTTTGTTGGTTCTTTTATTTTTTGTAGTAAAAAGCAGATCTTGAATGTTTTTTTTCACATGAAAAACCATGTGAGTTTTAGAATAATTGCGCTTTAATGTATGTCAAGTGTTACCGCTGCGTTTTTTAAAATTATTTTGGAATGTTTACTACTACACCTAATGGATTGTATTAATAAATATCGATATTCTCCAAGACTCCCTTAGGTTTTAATTTTTGTCATTTTTATCCAACTTAACTAATACATCTAAGAGTTAATTAAGTCCCATACTACGAGAGAAAAAATGTTTAACCATCTTTCTTTTTAAATAAGAAATTCTCCTTCCTTAAAGAGTTTTAAAAGGATAGTATAGGAAATGCTTATTGGCAAGGTTTTATACAAAATGGACGAGTATTATGTCAGTTCGTTTTAATTCTTTTTATTT
This sequence comes from Listronotus bonariensis, assembly GCA_014170235.1. Classification (NCBI taxonomy): domain Eukaryota; kingdom Metazoa; phylum Arthropoda; class Insecta; order Coleoptera; family Curculionidae; genus Listronotus; species Listronotus bonariensis. The sequence goes on from JACEGR010001442.1 coordinate 1,477, forward strand.
TAATTTCCCCAACGTTATATAATTTATGACTTTTAAATGTTTGTAGTAAAGTTAATTTTTATTAGTTGCACAGTTGCTTTGTAAGCGGAAGATTTCTTTACTTATATTTTACACAGTATGATATTTGTAATTTAAGGTAAGTGTGTATTTTTACTTGTAATTAACCACTTTTAGTGTATGTTAGGTATTTGGATTGTTTAATGTAGTTTTTTCACTGATCTCAATGGATTGCTCATGTTATTATCTGCGCGAAACAAAAGTTGAATTTCATTGGCGAAAAAACCGGTTTGTGCGCAAGCAAGTCGAGGGTAAACGCACTGGCGCCAAACAGACTATCCGCATTATCGGAAAGAATTTGTCGACGACATCCTGGTTTTCTGTTCGAAGTACGGTAGCTAATGAGTGTCACGGTCAGACCGCGGATGGAGGGTACAGGGTGCCGGTGTTTGTATTTTGCCACGGCTTTTAAGTGTGCATGCCCCCGCCTATTTGTTTACTGCGCGAGGTCGTAAAATCTGAATAATGCTTTTTGCCACTGCAGATCTAAATGTAGGTTGTCTATGAGTTTTTATTTTGTTTGTAATAATACGATAGCTTTGTTAATGAGATAAGTACATCTTTAAACAATAAAGCATAATTTGACTTTGACTTTGAATAAATCGATATTTTCTCTATACCCGTCTTATGCTTGCTACAAAACTAAAAGTGGCTACTCTGCATGCTATTTTTAAAACAAATGCTAGGCCTATTATGTGAAAAGTACATTCAGTAGCTATGTCTTTACGCCAAGTGTCAGCGTATAGAGCGTGTTTGTCGACTCATGTGAAACGGCGCTTAGGTCGTAAAGGGTATATTAGTATTGGAAACTTTCAAATGATCTTCTCTAAATGATCGAACATCGAGATATTCGAAATGTTTCGAATATTTCTTCCGAATATTCGTACTTCGTCGTGAAATTTTTCATGAACGATCAGTCATGAATTCATATTCACGTAAACACCGAACCCAAATACGAAAGATACCGAATGAATGATGAATGATACGTATATCTGGTCGTTTAATATAGACAACCCACTAAACATACCGCAAACCATTAGTAATCAAACGAACAAAGAATATCAGCTGTAATATTTACGGTTTAATAGCGTCAAAACTTGAAAATACTCGAAATAGGACGTGAAATAAATCTTTGCCGTAACCTTTCCAATTTTGGTAAAAGCAACAATCTTTCAGTCGGTATTTCTACAGAATAACAAATATAAAATGTTTCAAAAGATCTTTCGCAATAAAATATGAAATATTTTAAAAAGATTTTTAAAAGATCTTTCTCAATGAAATATAAAATGTTTAAATATTAAAATATACCGAATACGAATATTCGAATATGCACACCACCAGGGTAGATACCTTTTTAAATAATTAAATAATACAGTTATCCGACATCATTTTTGCTTATAATTGATATAAACAAAAAACAAAGATTCCAGACACAGTAAAATATAATGTTGATGCGGTTTAACTGTGTCCACGCATCAAACTCGATTCAGGTGGTCTTTACATCAAGGCACCTGCTGTCGGCTCCGGAATTAAATGTTACATTTCCAAGTATAACTCTTTTACCTACTGAAGTCATGAATTTGATTACTTTACTTTTCAAAATTAGTTTAATTCAGAGCAGATGAAAATATACAAAAAACTTTTAATTATTCTCTTTTCTTTTTATTTTCTCTGATAATTATTTCTACATACATCGTACAAGCTTGGTACCTTCAATTGACTTTTAGTGTGTTATACACCAGCACTTAAAGTGTAGTAATAAACACTTAAAAAAATCAAAGCTACTTCAAAAATAAATAAAACTCACCAGAAAGTTAACAATATTAAATTAAAAAAAAAAAGAAATCCGGTAATAACATATAAAACGTATAAAAAGCTTTTGCCTGTTTGGTTATGAACTTTTAGTAGTTTAGCGCATATGGTACCACCCGACCTATTTTTTAATTTTAATTTTTTTTATTTTTAGTGAGTTTTATTTGTCCCTCTAATTTTTTTTAAAGAGTTAATTTTTGGCCTTTTAGTTTATTTTTTGCTTTACTTATTATTACTATTTAATCGGTAAACATACACTAAAAAAGACTACCACTTACCTTACCTCTTTTAAAGACTTGATTAAAAAGCACAAAGTGTAATTTGATTGGTTTGAAACGTTACAGACGGTAATGCAAAACTGTTACATTGGGCGTTCCTGGTTTTTTCTGGTTTTTTCTGTTTTTTTTTTTAATCTTTTTATTACCACTACCACTATAAACGGGTTTAAAACGTTCTGGGACGTCTCTCTTATCTTTTTGTCAATGCCTTCTTTCCAACTCTTTCTTGGCCGTCCTCTCTTTCTTCTTCCTTTTGGTGTCAAGTTGAGCATTTTTTTGGAAGTCTTTGCTCCTTCATTCTTTGTACATGTCCATACCACCTCAGTTGTTTTGTCCTTATATCATCTGTTATTGTGTGTTCTACCTTCATTGTTGCACGGATTGTGTGGTTCGGGATTTTTTCCAATTTTGATTTTCCTGCTGCTTGCCTCCAAAAGTCCATTTCTGTGGCCTTCAGTGCTCTTATGGTTTTTTTCCTTAAATTGCCAAACTTCGCAGCTATTTGTGACTATGCTTTTAGTTACAGTTTTATATATAAGATGCTTGCTTCGTCTTGTGATTTTTTGGTTCCACAAAACGGTCTTGAGCATAGCAATAGCCTTCCTACCCTGGGTATTTCTGCTCTTTTATGGCCCGGTCTAATGTTCCACTGTCTGAAATATTTAGTCCTAGATATTTATAGGTTTAACAAGATTTGATAATATGTCCGTCTTCAAGTACAAAATCTTGTACTCCGCCGATACACATGTACTGTGTTTTGGATAGATTCACTTCTAATCCCTATTTGTTTTACTTCTCCAAGTTTTCGAGTCATGTATTCCATGTCGTCAAAGTCTTGCGCCATTAGGATTTGATCATCATCCGCGAAACTAAGGGTGTAGAGGATTGTATTGTTTAAAGGTATACCCATATTTCCGCATTTTTGCTTCCATCCCTTTAGTACTTGTTCAAGGTACATCTTAAAAATGTAGGCGAAAGACAGCGTTCTTGTTTAAGGCCCTTACTGGGTGCGAAGCCCTTGGAAGTTTTGGTACCGATCTTGACTTTCACATAACAGTTTCTATATAATTCCCTCACAGATTTTAGTAAGTTGATGTTGACATTTCACATATTTAGTCCTTCCCACAGTTTTGTTAAAGGTATACTGTCATATGCTTTTTTTAGTCTACGAATAGAAGATGGACCTTTTGGTTAAAAGTAGACGTTTTTTTAATCAGTTGGGTGACACAGAACAAAAAGATCTACAGTAGATCTTTCTGCCCGGAAACCTGCCGTTGTTTATGGGACCACCGCGGAAGTGCACTCTTTTAAATAAATATAGATTTTTTTTAAATCCGTCAACAACTGACGGAGTAATCGCGTAATATACACACAAAAAAACATACTTGGCTAATTGATAACCTTCTTAATTTTGAAGTCGGGTAAAAAATAAGAAAATTTAATATTAGTATGGTTATCTGTGCCTGTGGAGATACGTATAGAGGGTAAAACTTAAAAACATAGGATTAACACTTAAAACAGAAAATTTTTTATTGACTTTTAAACTTTCAGTGTTGTAGATTTTGTATCCTTGATGTTTCGCTAGCGCGAGTGGTTGGCAACCTTAGAAGGTTTCTAGTAGACTACTTGCGTACTACTGTCAAGTAGTAGTAGTAGGCAAGTAGTCTACTAGGAACCTTTTGAGGATACCAACAACTCGCGCTGGCGAAACGATCAAGGATACAAAAATCTACAACGACAGCCGAGTAGCCCAAAAAACTTAAATTTAGCAGAAGATGGCTGCGAAACCCTTACACAGTATATTTAATCTAAAGTTCTGTGTTTTTTTAACTAACTAACCAGTTTGTTTTATAAATGTTTTTTCTGGGACAACAAATATTAATTAACAAATTTTTGTTTGTGCATAAAAGTAAACGAGAACCATTATGTGGTTGATAAGCTTTAGCTTATATACAAGGCTATTCGTCTCCAATCCAATATTTTATGTGTGGATAGAGAGATCAAAGGACAAGGGCTATCACAAAAACCTAATGGCGAATTTTTCCAATTCGTTGGTCATATCCCATCAGACTCGTAAAAGAAATAACGTACGACAGACAGTGGTAGCGAATAATTTAAATTTGCCTTTTAAAAATTTACTTATTTCTAATTTAAAAAAATCCTAAACCTTCATTACAGTGTCGTCCAAATTACGTATTTGCTATTAGTATCTTTATTATTAGTCAAAACACTAAAATTGTTTAGAATTAAAAAACTAGTTACATTTTAAACGCTCTTTAGGGCTAAATATAAAAAAAACATTAACAAGCGTGTTTTGAGTTACAGAGTAAAATATTATTTTATTAAATAAGATATTCTGTATATTTTGTTATTACCCGCAAGAACTTTAATAGCTTTAAAAAATAGTAAACATGTGATATATTCAATGTTTAATAGTTTGGGAAATATGGCCATCCTCAGGAGTTTAATAGTAAACCAGCATTTTTCAAACAAAACATCCTGTATATTATATCATCATTAAAAATACATTTTAAATAACTTGTGAGGTAAAAAAGTATTGAAAACTCGTAAACTGACTTTTGCAAAGAGGAAAAAATTATTTTGGCAATTCACATAATTTACGAGCCCTGTCTCTGAAGTTGGCACATTTTAAATATACAGGGTGTTTCTAAACAAATGCAAAAAATTTAGAAGGTAATTTTTAATAAAAAAATAAGAAAAAAACTTCATCTGAACATATGTCCCAAACGTCTTAATTTTTTAAACAGAATTGTTTAAAATAAAATAAAAAAACATATATATATATATATATATATATATATATATATATATATATATATATATATATATATATATATATATATTTTAATATCCAACTATTCTTTACCCAATTTTGTTTAAATTTGGCAATATCATTAATGACATTAAAGAGCTAAATTTATCACTAACCCAATTACATTTAGTGAGTTCAGTGACGTCTCGAAGAGGCAACTTCGAAGGAATAACTCCCAAAAAAAAAAAAAAAAAATGGTGAAACGTTATCAAAATGATAGAGTTCTAGTGACAGATTATTGGCTTAGTTTATCAAGCTCCTACATTAAAACTAAGTCAGCGATTGAACTTAGAAAATTATTGTCAATCTTTTCTGAAAACTTATCAGCCCTAGATTTATATCAATTAGATTTGTGGATTTTACTAAATTTAATTTACTTTTTCGAAAAATGGATCATTCATTAAAAACGCTGTTTGAGCTTGAATATGTGATAAGAAATTCCGCAGTATAATGGATTCTTACACATTTTTGGAGAAACATTGTAGAGCTTTAGAAAATAGCCAATTAATTCCAAAGCCGGAAAAGCAGTAGCTGCTTATAAAGCAAACAATAACGATATGTCAAACAGCAGGTGGTCATTTTAGGTCTCAACGGTCATGGTTTTCAAGTTGGTGTTGGTAAAACCAGTGAAGAAGTAATATAAATATACATAATTTTATGTCTAACGTAAGTTATTCAAAATGTGATTTTTGGCAAAGAAAGTAGCCCATTCTTTTTGATCAAATGTGACAAATTTTTATGTGTGACGTTGGTGAACGTCATTCCTTTGTGAAGAATAAGCTGTTTCGCTTCAACTGTTTAGCTTTCGGTCTTGTATGTGTCACCTCAACATGTGGAACCATTTCTTAATGAACTTGACAAATTTCCTTCGCTGCAATTCAAAGAGTAGCTGTCATTGTATTGCTCGACCAATGCGCGTTTTTGGGTGACTGCAGAAAGGACGCCTTGTGCCAGCAGGACCTCTTCAGATGCCCTGATATTGTCGTTAAATTTGGCAACAGCGAAACATGAGGCCGAGCTTTGTAACCGAACAAAATTTCCTCGTGTTCCAAACCGGCAGACAGCTGCCGGCCGTGTTGGCAGATTCGCTACTTGGAATTGACTAGAGTTGGTGGGGACGCCAAAACACGCCTGACACGCGGCACTTGACGCTAAGCATCCAAAGCTGTCTTCCATCATAGTTCACTCCCCATAACCGACTCATTACTCTAACATTTTCACTAGTCAAACCCATTACATCCAGGCCCCAGAGCTCTTCAGCATTTGATTACCCATCAATTTTGATCTCTTACCGCTCAGCTCGTCGAGTTCCGTCAGCGTGCTTTCGTTATCGTTGCTTTCGCACGAACCCGTCTCCATTGAGTCCTTACATGAGCGATTTACCATTAGCTCGTGTTTCACAGGTCAAGGCCTTTACTCACACTGGTGTAAATTTCGCTGGACTTCTGTCCATTGCTCTTAGGCAGGTATCAATTATATAAATATATTTATGTTTTTATTTGCTCGAACGAATGCTGTGCATCTTTGAGGCTGTTTCTGACCTTCATCAGAGTTCTTCCTTTGAAAAGCATTTCTCGTGCAGGTTGTTGCGTTAGACGTGGTCGATGCACCTTATATTTTTTTAATGGAACACCCTGTATACTATTTCATTTTGGATTGTGGGAATAAAAATAAGGTAATTTTCTGAAACCTGCGGCAACTCCGATTTTAACGGGAAATTTAGTATACGGGGTTTTGGAATTTGCGCTGATCACGAATCTGAAAGATTTTTTTTGCTTGAAACGTTTCGTTCTCGAGATATTCATCATCAAAGTTCAAATTTGATCAAATTTGAACAAAGCTTATTTTACTATATTCCCCCTTCTTTTTGCACGCAATTCTTGATTTAAAGCTAAAGTGTCACAAAATATTTGAATTTCACCTTTTAAACCCCGTTTTCTACATTTTCACATTATTTTTTTATTAAGTGCGTTGCTTTTCTTTGATAATGCGGCAACTTCATACATACACATAGGACTTCATGGCACACTGGGATTAAAATAGAAGTCAACGTATAGCTATGCAATTTAATGCAAAAATAATGTAAAATACAACAAAAACAGGGTTTTAAAGGTAATCAAGACCTGTTGTGTGCCACTTTTGCTTTAAATCAAGAATTGTGTGTGCATTACATACTTTTCCAAAGACTCTGTTGAGATTCTTAATCTTTTTCTTTAAAAGATGTATCATATAGCCATGTGTATTTTAAAAACAACGGATCTATTGACCTTCCAAAAATTGACTTCACGACGATTAGGAATATTATTTAACAATGCAAAATTGCCTACAAAAAAATACGACAACAAAGCTACTAGTCGTTGCTGTATTAGAGTCATGAGTGTTGTGAAACAGCCACCTGGCTAGTTTAATGTGGTAATGTAGAATAGAGTTTCAAGATTGTTGAAAATATATGAGGGTGTTTCATTTAAAATTATAAAGTGCTCCTATATCTGGTGTATGTAGGTTTGGTTTTTTTCATAAATTACTCAAAAATCCCAAATATCCTAATAAACGTTAACATTTTTGGCATAAGAATTGCATGAAGAAACGTTATCCTGTTTTTATCCCTCAAAATCCAAAAATGAAACAATATACAGGGTGTTTCCATTTAAAATAAGCATAGTAATTTGCAGTCTAAAGTAGCTAATATTAAATATTAGTTTCTGACACCCTGTATAATTTCTTAGCAAAAAATTAAATGTAAGGTGATGGCACAGTTTATATTCTAGCAACATAACATAATATACAAAGGTATATGGTGGCTATTTTGTTGAGCCTTTTACCCTTAACCACCAAGATAACCAAAAGCGCTTTAAGTCGATGCTAAATACTTGTCTAGAGCATTTGACACAATCTTGACATCTTCCCAAATTAATTATATTGAGGAACTATCCAAAAACAAACCTACCCACCGCCTAATTTTATTCCTAGAAATCCTAAAACCCTTATTAAGCTCTTCTTTTACAAACCGACAAACAGGCTGGGTGATAACGAAACATTTTTCCATCTTATGGGGAGCTTAACGGTCCAAAGATGGACCATTTTACGGTTTTCGCAAATGCAAGAATGCCACTCTAGGTTACTACTATAAGTATATCACATAAACACAGAAATCGTTATTTTTGTACCAAGGGCGTGAAAATAGAACTTTTACGCCCGCAGGTAAAGTTGTCAACAATCAGCTGTGGGCGTAAAAGTACTTTACGACTAAAATTAATATACAATCATCTCCCTCTGTAGTTAGTTTTTGGTAGCCCTCAAATGGGAGCGTAAAATTGTATTTTGCGCCCGGTCGGCTACAAAAATAATAATAATAAAGCAAGTCCAGTGTTTTAAATTTTTATTTGGGTTGACATATTTATAGTGGTACCCTTTCAAATTTACGCTTTTTTTGGATTTACATTTTACCGCATCGTTAGTTTTAAATAACACTGTAAAGCATATCCATGTCGATCTTATATATTACTGCAAAGGTTTTCAGCGTTGCTGCTTTTAGAGCTGCAACAAAATTTATGTTTTTTGGTACCTTCCGAATGGTGGACTTTAGGTTTATAAAGCCAAACTACCTTTTATTTTAAACAAGGAATCACCTACTTAAATATTTCGCATTTGTTTAGAAAAACCCAATAGAAAATGGGAGCTTTTATAAAAAATATTTTATACCTAATAATTATTTTTATGTTTGTGGACCCTAAATTAATGTTTTGAATTTTAGGAGTGAATTTTGCATAGTGTGGCGTGATTTAGGAATTTAAAACCAAAAAAGAATAAGGATTAGCTCTTAGTTTATATATTTTATTTTTAGTTTCTTAACGGTTTACTTATTAATTAATTAAAAACTAAATATTTTGAATCGAAGCAACTTTGCTTTTATATGCATTTAAAACCGTGTCAGAGAATGAGTATGCATCCTTAATTTTTTGAAAAACATTTAATTTTTGAATTAATTAGTAGGAATCCGTGTATAGAAAGTGTCAAGGTTGCGTATTTATTTTATTCAATTTGCTAAATCCTAAATTTACTTATAAAAGTTTATTACAAAACTGTCTAATTCAAATAAAACAACTTAGAAATCTGGCAAACGTGTTTTCGGAAGTTCTTAACAAATGGAAAACTTTTTTATATTAATAACTTTACGAAAAAAGTGTCTCTTCATAAAAGGTCCTGCATAGCAATGGGAGAAATAAGAATCCACAAAAATATTTGAGAGGTTGGATGTACAGGGTGGCTTAAAAAATGACTTGTTTCCAAATTAAAATAAGGGTTATTTTCAAATTTCGGTACCAAACTTTAAAGGGTGATTTCTTATGCCATTTTATAGAAAATTCCTATAAATATATGTCTGGAGTTGCTACGTTTCTGAGATACAGGGCGCAACTTATTTTTAAAGGTCTGTTTGTTTTTAAATATCTTAAATACGAAGCCATATACAAAAAAAATGTACTTTACTAAAAAGGATTGTATTTTTAATTGCTTTAAAGAAAAAAATTTAAAAACTACATTAAAAGCCAGTGGCGTACATTTTCTCTCAATAATATTGGCTGTTGTGCCCACTTAAAGGATTTGGTACCGTAGTTGGGGAAATAACCCTTATTTTATTTGGAAACAAGTCATGTTTAAGCCACCCTGTACATCCAACCTTCAAATATTTTTGTGAAAATGTATTTTCCTCATCAAAGCAGAACTTTTTATGAAGAGGCACTTTTCATCGTAAAATTAATAATATAAAAGTTTTCTATTTGTTAAGAACTTCCGAAAACACGCTGTATAAATAAATATTATAAAAATGAACAGTCATAAAATTTAAATTTTGAAGGTATCAGTTTCATACATGGTTTTCCTATTATTTTGTTTTTGTAAAGATTATAAAAACATACTAATTTAAGACACTGTCTTGAGTAAAAACAAAATAATGCTGATTTAATATGTTCAGTTTTTGATTAATTAATAGGTGAACAAACTTTTGGAACTGAGGAGTACATAGGTTAGGTGTGCTGTAAAGGATAAAATATAAAATAAAAAGTTTAAAAAAATTAAAAATTTGATTTAACTTTAAAATGTAAATAAAATATAAACGAAAGAGCTAACTCCACTTTTGGGTTATAAAATCTATATCATGGCTGACTATGCGCGAAATTTACTTTTACAATTAAAAACATTAATTTAAGTACTAAAAATATGAAATAACTGCAAATTATACTATATTTTTAAAAAGCATTCATTCTCTTTTATTTAATGAGTAAAAAATATACAAGGTGTTCCAAAAAAAAATTATATGTTTGGTTTAAATCTCAAAAAATATTTAAAAAATATAACTACATCACTGGATTCTACTCAAAAATATCTACTAATATAACTTCTCTATTTTTACTTATGTTGTAAGTTACAAGAAAACTAAAATACAAAAGCAGCTTAAAAATGGAAAAACATTAGTTTTGCCCTGTACGTCAAAAACCAAGAGGGCCATGAACAATCATTTCGTGTCATCATTTGTTTTATTGAAAGGTAGCAAAAGTTTGCAGAAAACCGCAAGTCTTTCAAATAGCTTTAAAGAAATAACCATATTTATTATGACATTAGGTATATCTACAAAAAAAAACTTACTCTTACAGCAGCTGTGTGATATGCCTACCATAAATAAAAAAATATTCTCTAGAATTGCATGACCATATTTCTATTATATAATTGGGGATATATTTAATGTAGTACCTTTCAAAATGCCGTTAAAAACTTTTTACCAATATACAGGGTATTTCATTAAAAAATCTATAGTTTTTGTCGTATCATGTATATCTTCAAACATAATAAAAATTTTAATACTGATTTGGAAACTGTAAAATTTATTTAATTTTTTTTTTTTATTTATTTAATATAATTCTTGGAATTTCGGTTTGTTTTATTTGTTAAAAATAGCACTTCTTTATAATAAAACTAAAAAGTAAACATATATATAACTAAAAAAACATATTGTTATTTTTATTATATTTGTGGGCGTTACAAAAATATGCTGCTGGAAAAAATCTTGGTAATTTGACTATTTTTGCAAATCCTATAAGGCTGTTAAAATAAATGACCTAATTTTAAGAGCAACCAAATTATTACACACAATTTTTATAGATTTGATACTTTTTTAAATAAAGATATCTAATTAAGAAATATGTATCACGTCTAGTTTTTGTGTTATTTTTTTTCCAAAAGCATTTTTAGCTGTAAATTTAAATTTTAAATTTAATAACTAAAAATTAAAAGACATAGTTTGTCCCAAGACTTAAAAATAAATTGAATAGTGTATAGGCTTGTTATTAGTTGCATTTTACTTTGTAGTTTTCTTTCTTTTCATATTTTTTAAAGTTTGACGGCAAATCAACCAACAAAAGTCTAAGGGCATTGCTTCTTAACATTTCTCGTTTTATCGCTTCTTTATCATGCAATACGTCTTGATTAAACCTTTAAACATGTTCATCTAATACTGCATTTTGATTAGCAAGAAAGCAAATCAAAGAAAAGTTTTAAAAAATATTTTTAGGGGCACGTTATTTTGTTTTAGAGTATTATTAGAAACTGAAAGTTTTAACATATTTTTTTTCCTTTTTATGTTTTGATTTAAAAAAAATGATACCCGTCTAAAAAAAAACACTTTATGACCTTTTTAATGTAATCTATCTCAATTTTAAAATTAGTCTCCTTTATTAGCTTTTAAATTTGCAAGCCTACAATGATATATTTTTTTATTTTTTGCACTACTGATTCGTGAAGATTTTAAGTTATTGAAGTAATTAAAACCTTTACCATTCTTATTTATGACCTTTATAACAAATTTTATAGGACCTGGCCTTATACAACTTTATATGTCTAAAAGTTTTTTTATTTTTGTCCTGTATTTTTATTTACCAAATCCCATTGTTTAATTCTAGATCCCAAAACTTAAGCCTTCAAATTAAGAGTTCTAATTGTCAAACAAGATTATTCTAATTAAACTGAGTCATAAAATAAGATATTATTGTTAAGATAGTGGTATATAAAGATGAATTGGATTATTCATTCGATGGGTTCTTTTGATTTTGTTAAAACATCCTAGGTCGGTTAAATTATTCCTTTTTCTACAAATTCGAACTGTTTTTGTGTCGTACGTATGTGTACAGAATAAACTGGTATTTATGCAAGAACTTTAACCAAAAAATACAAAATTATATAAATATATATATATATATATATATATTTTTTAAAAATTTGGACATGTCCGAGTTTTGCCCCGAATAAGCCACAAAAGTTATAAAAATACATTTTTATTAAAAATAAACACACATTTAAATGGTTATCGCATACAAAAAGTGTCTGAGTCATTGGCGGGTGCTTTAGAGTTTGCGATATTTTTAAGATTTCGGTATCTTCGTCTAAAATATTAGCTATATTTCTGTATTAAAACTCAAGCATCTTTAATTTTATTTTGTTGAATTAAATGAAAAAAAAAAAAACTGCTGCGTATTTGTATTTGGCAATGAGAAAGTGCTCTCAGTTTTTTAGTAGACAATCTTTATATGTTAGAAGAACCGTCAACTTACAAAATTCAGTTTAAAATAGCAAACTTGAAATTTTTGTTTAAATTATAAAGCTATAAATAAGGGCTTGAAATGGTCGGTTAAGACCGTAATAATACCCTAAACAATATCAACAAGGCAATTTGTTTTTTGATTCCAAAAATAAAACTATTAGACTATTCAATCAGATGTTTTTTAATTTTAACGTTTAGTGAAAAATCAACCCATTTCGGACTTGTCGGCTTTTTGCTCCAAACTATGTCGTTAATTATGTTTAAAATTCTAACGATTATTGCACCAATGTATGGGCCTTTCTTTAGAGAATACAACTATGTGAAAATGTAATTTTCGCTCAAAAATGGACTTGTCCGGTTTTGCCACAAAGTCTTCAACTATACATTGCAAAATCTCTCAATTGAATAGGAAACATCTTAAGGGTAACCTTAGGGTCACAGGTTGTGGTCAAGACAGCGATCCGCGTCTCGGAAAGACCCTTTTGTTTAATGCATGAGTGAATTTCAAGAAGTTTCGAACTTCGCCTCTGCACAATGGAAACATGTGTCCTTTTATTGTTTTAGTAAATGGCATAGACTGGCAATGTTTTTGAATTTAAATCGACGAAAACTTGCTATTTTTACTTGACAATGTTGAAAATCTTCTCTAGAAGTTATTTTAAGGGATTTAGGATGCAGTGGTTGCTCGAAAAGAGAGATTAAGCGAGTAGCTTCCTTGTGTTGCTAGAAAAATAATGGTTAAATAAGTTAAATAAACATTTTATAAGGAAACTTGATGTTTAGCTTTACTTCCCTAATACAATAGATAAGGTGTTGGGGTTCCTAAATTAAAAAAAAAGAATGTCACTTTGTTTCTTTATCTGTTCGTTGGTTACCATCATAATTTCTAAAAAAATCGGTAAACTTTAGACTTAGCGTAGATATAAACTATACTAAGCGACTTAGTGCGCGACCTTTTATTTTTAAGTAATGTATGTACAGTGTGTCCCAGAATAGGTGTTACAAGAGGATAAATGGACCAAAAATTTTTAAATGTCCCTTGGAAAAACAGGTCGCATGGTCCAAAACTAATAAATACAAAAGTTTACTTCAATTGGTATACAGGGTGGCGAGCGTAGTGCAGCGGTAACGCTTCTCACCGCAGCAATCCGGGTTCGAATCTCGGAACCGGACATTGGCATTTAATCGCTCGTCACCTTACAGATGGCTTGGCAAACCACTGTGTAGTATTCTGCCTACCCAGGTAGTAGTTGTTTAGGAAATAACGTCCGTGATGGCACTACCGCGTTGTCTAAAAGGTGCTGTGAAATGCAAAAATTGCACGTTTTAGTGCTTGGATAACGTTGACGGAACAGCATGGAAAAAGGGTTAAACATCTAATAATCCGACACCCACGGTACGCTGGTACTTAGGCATAAACCCTTCGTGGAGTGTTAAACAGATAAAAAAAAGAGTGAGGTAAAATTAAAAATATGAAAAATGACCAAGTACTTTTATTTTTAAAAATAGAACAACATTTTATAAGTTAATGTTATAGTAAATAAAATTTTATGAAAACATTTATAAGTTAAATAATAAATGTAAAAAATATATTTGTCCACTTTTTACATTATGCATTAACAGTTTTTAAAATACTTGACTTAATTCATCGAATTTTTAAAAATATTTAAAATGATAAAATTTTCTTTTAAACTTTGATCTCGCTTGCCTATTATTTAAGTTGTAATGCCTAATAAAAAAAATGACAATTGGATTTTTTTTACTTTCATGCTTTAATTTTAAATTTTAACATAAAGTTCAATTCTTTACAACATTTACTTATTAAATTTTCATCTATTTTTAAAAATAAACGTACTTAGTTCTTGGGCATTTTTCATATTTTTAGTTATAACTCGCCTTTTATAATACCAATTAAAGTAAAATTTTGTATTTATTAGTTTTGGACCATGCGAACTGTTTTCCCAAAAGTTCGTTTCAAAATTCAAAAATTCTTGGTCCATTTGTCTTCTTGAAACACCTATCCTGGGACACACTGTATATACATATTCCTTTAATGAAAAGTTCTGTGTCTGGTTAGAGATTAATAAAATATTATTGCAAGTAGCCTTATTAAGCTCGGCTATTATTAATACCGGCCTTATTTAAATAGTGCTTGTACCCATAATTAAGAGTTATTGCAAATCATGTTGACAATACCATTAACCTAAAAAGGGGAAAAAATGTTTAGTTCTTTTTCTTTATTGTTTTGTGTTGTAGGGTTTTATTTCTACAATTAAAGAAATACATTTAAAAAGCAAGGTTTTAAGTATTTTGACTTCTAAAAGTTTTCGATTTTGTGCTCGGCAGCCGTTCTCCGAAGTTAAAATAAGACCAAAATAAGGCATGACCTAAAACCGACATAAATAAAGCCAGGCACTATCCTTATCAAGGGAGTCCTTATCCTACCATGCATCTGCGCAAGCTCAGATGTTAAAATAAGGCCGGTATTATTAGTGCCTGGCCTAATTTTACTGTGCAATATTTCTCTATTATTATATTATGTTTTTTTACCATCAGAATGGACATTTTAATTTATGGTTTCCGAAAGGAAGCATAAAAGAAAAAATTAACATAATAGTCTTCATTTTTTAAACAATAAGAGCTCTCTATATTTTCTGTTAATTTTCTATATTACATCTTTAATAGAAAGTTTAAAGAGCTATAAAAATAGGTGGTCATTTTAAAAATATGGAGAATTCCGGTTGTACAGGAAGTGCCACAGAAATGGACTTTCGAGAACAAAAAACTTTAAAATTTAATTTAATCCCAACACTTTGAAATATTTTTTGATTAACGTTTACTATTACTAAACTTTACAGTTTTTTGATATTGATAGTAAAACACTAAGCTGCCGTAAAAATAGGAAAAAACAAATTAAACAAATTTTACACAAATTATTATACAAATTTGGAGAGCCGGTTCATTTTTATTGACAACTAAATGGTCAATGTTTTTAACATTTATTATACAGTAAATGTTTTAAAATTAATAAAATACCATCTTTGATTATTGTATTGTATAAATTGTCATAGAATTTTTGTGTTTTTTTTTTAATGAAAAAGTAATTTTATATTTTCTAAAATTGGTATATAGTTTACCCAATTTTTAAAACATTATAAGATTTTTTTTCATTTAAATTATTTAAAATGGCGACTGTACGCTTAATTTTTCTACCAAGGTCGAAGAGTAACATCTTAATATGACGGACACTCTAGCATCGGTTCTAGTGATTTAAAAATTAAACACTAACATTTTTTGTGTTAACAAGTGTCATAATTTGTTGGTAAACCTAAAAAATTAAAAAAAAAAATAAATTTGCAAAATACAATGCTTGACTAAAATAAAATTACGTTTAAGGTAAATTTTTTCATGGTTTTTGCTTAAAAAAATATTATTATTATTTTTCTATTTTATAGGTACACATAGAAAGTGCTGTTATTAAGAAGACATTTTAAGAAGATCGGACAATACAGTTTTAAGGAAAACGCTTTTAAAGTTTGAATAGGTTCTAAAAATTCAATAATTATAGTGACTTAACGACTCTATAATATAATAAATACTATAAATTATGTTATAAAATTTTAGTGATGTGTTTTTAACGGACTATTCAATCATATCGCTTGCTGTATGCAATAGTGGCACAATTCAAAAAAGCAGAATTATGAAAAATGGCTGAAAAAATCGCGAAATCTGTATGAAAATTAAGGAGTAACTAGAGTAACATATTAGTTTTATTTCCTTGGTCTTAGATAATTGCCTAGAGTATTTAGGATACAATACACTTAATTTTGTAAAATAGGTCAGGAAACTCACCGAAAAGATGCCAATATTGGGCGTGATAATACGCAAGATCTGCTCAAAGCCAACTAGTACTAGGCACTAGTACATACTGCCGTCTAGGTGGTAACGGTAAAAGTTGGAGTTAGCCAGTTTTGCATTAAAACTATAGTTAATTTGCAAACTAATGAACGAAAAAAGTCAAAACTGGAAAACTTTTGAGTTGTGCCACTTTGCATTCAGCAAGTGATATTAAGAAAAAAAACAATTTGCAGGTATTTTTCCCCGTAAAAATTGCTTAAAACTCTGCAAATCTAAAATAATACTGATCCAATCCTCTTAAATTCCAACTAACATCTTATTAAAAAGAGTCTTCGTATTATTCATTACAAACTTGACCCCTGGCCAATGTCGAGAGCGATCCCCGATACAATTCAGTCTGGTAAATAATTGGCAGAGGCTCATGTTTTCCCAGCAACCTCTATAATTCAATTATATGTCGATACCATCTAAATATTTAACCTCATTTAAAGTTGAGCATTATTACGACTTGAAGATCGACCGGTCAAGAGCGAAACGTGCATCATGGTCTTGTTTCGAAAGTTTACTTCGTGTCATTGAAATTAGTGTTAAAATAACAAACAAAATGGCAATTGGCTGGAGATAGAAAAATAAATATTGTCTATTTAAAGATTACCGCAATATTAATAAACATAATTTTTTTAAATTAAGCGGACTTCAAAAATTTAAAAATAATAAATTTAAAAAAAGCAAAATAAAGTAGGCTAATAACATTTCGCTAAACTAGTAAACGCTAATAACTAAAAACACAAAAGATTTTGATACTTTAAAACCATATGTTATTACCCGACTTTATTTTCCTATTTTAATTTATTTGTTATTTCTAAATTTTTAGTGAGTTTTAACATTACTACCTTGATTGTTTAAACATCCAGCATGGAAAGCATATATCTACTAGAGGCAGCTTTGCCTAAAAAATATGTCCAGTACCTTATCTTTGCGATTCTACTAGCACTGGGGCTCTATTCCACTATTCATAAGCGCCTTTTGTTTCCGTTTTATTAGTTTTTTCTTTATTTCCTCTAGGCTCTATGCAGAAAACAAAGGTTTTCACACTGTGCATAGCCAACTTCACAAATTACGCACAACACCGCATTAAAATTTAAAATATGACAGATTTGTCAAAGTCAGCATACTTTTCTATTCTATGCAAACTCATAAATAGTAAAGTTTGATGTACCCAATTTTGATTTTATTACTAAAGTTAAAATCATTTAAAAGAACTAAAGATCTTTGTGGTAAACTAGGCCATCAGTCAGTAGGTAGCTAACCCAATACAATTCAAAGATATAGGTTAGAAAATTTATTACCGTTTTATGAAAAATATTAAATTTGTTGAAAATGATGTTTTCCACTGTAAACAACGCTTGAAAATGCTTTGGTTTATTACCTAGTGATAGTTTTCTTGTCTAAATCATGAGTAAGCATCAAGTAAGGTAGAAAAAAAGGTGAGTTTAAATGTCTTATATTTATATTTGTTTCCCTTTAAAAATTTTATTTTTAGCTTCTAAAAGAGATTAAAGAAACATATAGTCCTTAATGACAAGGCACCAACCCAGAACCCCATGAAATGCATCAAAACTTAAGACCATGTTTAGATAACAGACAAAGAAGGTCCTGACAAAATACCCCATAAAATTTTGCCTAAACACTGATTACTTCAAATTCTGTCTATTACGTTAATTTGAAATGTAGTGCACTTGAATATGGAAAGGCATTATTTCATTGTTCTTTTAATGGAAGAACAAAAGCAACTGTGAGTAAAATTTGCATTAAATGTATACTAATATTTTCATAAAATTATTTCAATTATCCAAGGAGATACCGTCCCAGTTTCTTTTAAAAGATATTCAATTTTACTTTTTTGTATTCGTGTCTTCCTTTCTTCCTTTTACCAGTTCACAGCTCGAAAACCCTTACGTAACTAAACCTAACCTAAACCAATGATCTTACAGGAGCAATATTCCTTTTTTACTTAATGGCTTTTAATCTTTCTTTATAATTTATATACTCTACAATGTCCGTTAACCCTGCTAATGCTAAAAGTTAAAATAATTCTCATTAACCCGTATTAATGTTTAGAGAAACCTACGTTTGTTTATTTAAACCTGAAATTTGTATTTTTTTATTTTTAGTTACTGCCAGATTGTAAAAATTATTTGTACTATGGAAACACTGAAAGTGTCTGGATTCTAATTGATTTTTCAAGCTGGTGTATTATTTAGGAAAAATATATTTTATATGAACTGGGAGTATTTTTAAGAGCTTATCTGCAAAATATTCAAGGACAAAAACTTAGTGTTTATAAAAACAACGTTTATATACTCAAATGTACTTTTTTATTGTAAAACCTAAGAATTAAAAAAATAAAGGCAAAAAATAATATTGATTGTTTTTATTATTTTTTACAAATTACAAAAAGCTTGGTAATTTATGTGAGTCATGTTGGGCATTATTATTTTGATTATTATCGATCATTTGATATGATTCTTGAACTATTATGCAATTTTTGGACTCTGAATGGTCCTAAGGGATATTCATAGTCTTCTAGAGTCCTACAACAAATTATTATTAAATGAAAAAAAGAAAACAACTAGCAATAAAATAGTTTTGGATAATTTGTGTACCCTTTGTTTAAATCATGCAAGTAACAAATCTGTTTTGCTATCTTTGGGCACCTATTTATTTCAACTAATAATGATTACCGATATGTACTGACAATTTATAGTAATTCTCTGAAAGGGAGCAACTATGATTTTGCCCAATATCAAAACATTCCTATTCTCACTATATTCCCTGTCTTTTGCACAAAATTTTAATATAACAGTAGTTAGAACATACTATTTAATTAAGCAGCAAAAAAAAAAAATAATAACTAACCCTTCTTTTTATTAGTTCTAGGTTCTGTATATCAAATTCTGGTCAAAATGGGGGTTGCTCCAACTTTCGAGACGTTACCCAATTTGCATAAATAAGACAAATATTTTAAAATATTACCTTTTGGAACTAAAAAGAAATTTACCATAAATCGTTTTTTTCTAAATAGGTATGAGTTTATTTTAGTTTACTTACCTTAGGTAATATTTAATGTGTTTGCTAATCTCCATTTCGTCTGTCCTAATCTAACATTCCGTACAAGTAGGTACGCAACACTCAATAAAGGCCTTCTTTAGAAAGTATAAATGGAAGATGGTAAAAAAGTTATATGCAATAACTTGTTAGTTACTTTCCAAAGCAATAAGTAATTTTTGATAGTTTTTCTTTTCAATCTATATTTTGACAACCACATATTAATTTTACTCCAAATGAGCTCCAGGCCACCGCCACCGCCTTTTTTTCGCTTTTGTGCCGACGGAGTTGCAGGAGACGGCTTCACGAACCTCTTTTTGGTTATAGGCGCGGTGATTTAGAAACTATTTTGCGCATAAATGATTATTCTATTGCGGAGGACAAAATGTTAATTATTTATTTGCTTCTTGTATTTGCTGCTAAATTAAAGTGTATACTTTGTTTTTAATAGTTTAGTTAACTGATTTTTTTCAACTCTTTAATTTCACATTAAAGGAATTTTAGGTTATGTTATGACTTTGAATTTTGTCAGATGTCAGATGGTAATACAGATTTCTGTTTTATGACCGCCTCCGTTTTAAAAACAAGTGGAAGGTTATTCGTTCGTTAAAAAAAACAGATGAAGGTTATACGCTCCCGGAACGAATACGTTCAGCGAACGAATGAGTTCAATTTAGCAGAATTGCTCTCCCTGGTTCAGCACTCTTTCGAATAAAAAATATCGGTTTATAATTGACGGAGTAATTGGTGTACATACATTAAAAAAAAAAACATAGGTTTCGAACATATAACCTCCTCCCTTTTTGAAGTCGGTTAATAAAACGCGATTAACTGATACTTCTTTAATTTTTAACTTTCACTTAAAAACTTTCTAGCAGTGTAAACTTAATTGGTAAAAGTTTTTTTTAAAATAGTATTAGTTTTTTGATATTAAATAATTCTGCCATGAACAATAAAACGAATATTTCTGGTTTTGAACTTCGAGTTTTTATTTAACCATTGCACTGGTGGTATTAGATTCCGTACGATTTAAAACAAAGTTAAAAATATCGATTTACGAAAAATTAGGTTTATATTATTTATTTTTTTGAGAAAATGTTTAATAGCATTGTTACTGTTTAAAATTTTGACTTTATTTTTGGAGCAAGGATTAAAATTAAAAAGTGACTAACAACATTCATTGTACAAATTATCTTAGAGAAAAACATAAATAATGCGATTGAAAAAAAAAATAGTATGTTTCTTTTTTCTTAAAAAAATTAAAAGATAAATTTATGCTTTTCTTAATTTGCAAAAATACACTTTTATATTTGTTTGAAAATATTTACAAATGTTTACCATAATAACAGTAAAGATAAAAGAACATATCGACTTACATACACGTTTTTAAATTTTTAAAAATGTACCTACATATTATAAAAAAATGTAAGGAAAGTTTTTAGTAACTGAAAAAACAAGCTATAAATAGCAACAAATCTTCTTCCTAGGGCCGGTTTTATAAAGCTGGGGTAAAACTATCGGGTCAACTATGGAGTAAACTGGTGGTTTAAAAAATGAATATCTCTCTTTTACGGTTGGCGTCTGCAAAATTGATTTAAAAAGAGAAAAAGCTGCGCAATAACCTTAAAAAACTTTCAATTCATGTTTTTATCCATTGGATTTTGTTACATTTTAACAACTGAGTCGGGTTCGTATGTCTACGGTTGCGCAGGACACTGCAAAGTGTGTTTCGGCGCCTTAGTCCTTGCTGGGCTATTAACGTCGATACATTTTGTACTTTGTCCGTCTTGTTGAGCTAACCACTAAATTTTTGACCTTACGAACGACCCGTCGCTTTAACATGCTAGGCCAACACCCGACAGATGGGAGCTAAACTGGCTATTTCATATAATCATGCCTTAAGCCCCCTGACACAAATATTACTGACTTTTAGGTTTTACGCAACAAGTAGTTTTGAGATAGTGATTGAAGATGTTGCAGGAGTAAGTAAGTAAAAGCTAAACTGGCTATTTCATGTGAAACTTGCTTTATTATTTGCAAAATCTCCAATCCCTATCTCAAAACTACTTGTTGCGTAAAACTTCAAAATCAGTATTATTTGTGTCAGGCTTAAGGCATGCTTACTAAAAAAAATAAACTGTAAAACATATACAAATACAGTACAATTATTAGATAGGTATGTACAGTCTGTGTGTTTTATATAGCAACATTTTGCATTAATTGTATTCAAGAGTTCATAGAATTACTTCTTTGTAGGGTGCTCTATATTATCACTTATGAGTTGCATTATTTCCTCTACACATTGTTTCGATAACCTGAAACGATCAATAGAAGCGCCACCAGACCATTCTTCCATATCAATAATTCTTTGTTTAAATACTCTTGGATATCGTGGTGCTTCAATTATATCTATTACATCCTCATCATTCATAAGCATTTCTTTAAAAATATTAAACAAATTTTCCATATTATATCTAAATACTTATATTTTTATCATCTTTCACTATTTTTCCTAAACAAAATTAAAATTAGGGTCTAGAGCTCTATTTGGAACTACTATACGATGTCGATAAAGGGTTTTTAGAGAAAACAAAATTTTGATTAAAAAGTGTTGTATTTAATATTTTTGTTTGTCGGTTCAAAAATATAAAAAAATATATATTTTCTTAAATTTTTTACTACCAACAGAATAACCTATTTTTATATGTCTCTACTAAACAAAAACTTATTTTTACCGAAAACGATTTAATTCATCGACATCTTACAGAAGTACCTGATTTTAGCCAAGAATTTAGGCCATCCAAAAATACATATTTTATTTCTTTATTATAGAGGTTGTAAAAATAATTAACACTATTGTGTAGGGGTTAGTCCGCCCTGGCGAACTAATGTAGCCAAATGTTTTACAAAGATAACATTTTAAAAGCCCTTACTAGTATTTACTATATTAAAAATTAGTTTATTATACCAAGTACAATAAAAGTTATTCTTCAAGGGCACATATATCTGTAAAGAGGAAAAAAATATAGAAACTTATTACATTATTTTTATGTATTTTATATGAATCCGAGAGATTGCCCACATATTCTTGAATACCATGTATATTTTTAGTTTTAAATGTAAAAGTCCCATTTGCGGTTAGGTCTGGTTAGTAATAAGAAATCGCAAAATATTTAGAAAAAAATTGTTGTAAAATTATATAATATTAACAAATAATAGTTGGTTCGATCATTTTGACACATTTTTTTATAGAAGATATGCTCTATATTGGTTACGAAGATTCATTTATTTAATGTTCTTTTTTGTTGGGTACATGCCAAAAGTTTATCTAGCAAAAATAGGACCGCTTCAGTCCTGATCCTAGGGTATAGAGAGCTGACCCTGTTTAGCCGTATTGACCCCTTGACCCCTATGAACTGGCCGGTTACCTGAAACAAAATAAAGAAAAAAACCTTTAAAAATCCCAAAAATCTAATTAAAAACAACGTTTTAATGAAAAGTTTGCCACTGTTGTCAAGTTAAAATTAGATTAAAAAGTAAAATAAAAATTAACTTTTTTTTCAAATTAAAAATTATTAAAATTTTAGGCTTTTTAGTTCTGCCAACTCTAAAAATAGTTTGACATTTGTGACATGAGTGACATAAATAACTGGTGTATTTATTATTAATATTACAAAAAAGGTGATGAGTTAGTAAATTTTTAGTTTTTCTGAAGATACTTTAGCATCAAACAAAGGTAACCAAGTGTTATTTAAATTATTAAAATTGATGCTACACAACCAAAAATATGTGGACAATTTCTTAGATTTATACAGAACACATAAAAATGATGTGACAAGTTTCTATAAATTTTTTTCCTAAAGCCCCTCTTTAGAGACATGTGCCTTTAAACGACGTCGCGGTGCAGGGAATTGGTTTTTCTTGAATAACTATTTATATATATGTCTATATATATATATATATATATATATATATATATATATATATATATATATATATATGTTATAGTACTTGGTATATTAGAATAATTTTTAACATGATAAATACAAGCAAGGAATCTTTAAAAATGTATCCTCGAAAAACATTTGTCTTCATTAGTTCGCCAGGGGCGGACTAACCATTACACAATAGTGTAAATTATTTTTACACCCTGTATAATAAATAAATAAAATAAATATTTTTGGATAGCCCAAATCCTTAGCTAAAAAGTAATTTTGTTAGATGTCGATAAATTAAAGCGTTTTCGAGAAAAACACGTTTTTGTTTAGCCGGGACATCTAAAAACAATAGGTTATTTTGTTGAAAATGGTCCTGAAAAAACTATAAAAAAATATATAATTTTTGTTAGTTTTCACGAAACTAAAAAATAATATTGCAGCATTGTGGAGGGCCCCATAATCATCGATAATTAAAGCTAAGGAATGCATAAAATACGAGGGAGCCTATGTCGAACCAACAAACAAAATTATTAAATTCAACCCTATTTAATCAAAATGTTGTTTTTCTCAAAAACGCTTTTCTTTATTGATATCGGACAGGAGTAACTTTTTTAGCTTAGAGTTTAGGCCATTTAAAAATTATATTTCTATTCCTTTATTATTATTACGCAGGGTGTAAAAATAATTAGTAATATTGTGTAAGGGTTCGTCCGCTCTCCGCGAACTATGGAAAGCAATGTTTTATAGGATACGATGTAAGGGAGTCCTAAATGATGTTTATGTTAATTGAAAATTATTTTATTATATTGAGTAATAAAAAGGTATTTAAGAAAATCCAATTTTTAGTGGCGTCCTTTAAGGGCAGGGCTCAGTAAAAGGAACTTTAGAAAAATATTTTATATAAACTTCTCACATTATTTTTATGTATTCTATATGAATCCGAGAGATTGCCCACATATTCTTGGACACCCTGTATAAAACCTTTTGCACTAACAAGGTATTTTATAAGTAACATTATTTGTATTTTCATTTAAGTTGTATGGTTTTTTATATATATAAAATAATTCGGTAAATCCTAGCTACTAGATCGCACCAATCTTCTCATCAATCTGAGGTATTGATCAAACAAATAATAAAATTGTTGTGCGTAACATATCCAGAGTAAATAATATGATATAAATTTAACGTTCTCAATAATTGTTTTTACTTGTCTGATCAATTATCTAAGATACCCCAGATTGTGATCTGGTAGCTTAGACTTATGCGGCAGACTAATATACCGAAGGATACCTGGTACTCGGTTAAGTACGTACACCAAATATAAGCTCCGTATACAGGGCCGATCATAATATATATATTATGTTTTGTGTTTTAAAGATTGTACGAATATTAAATTTATTTCATATTCGTTAAATTTTATTTGATAGTCCATAGTCCGCCATAGTCCGGAAATGCATGGTATAAATAAATTTGTAATAGGTCTATTTAAATTTTGTCTTATATTTGGATTTCCAGATTCAAAAAAACAATCATTTATGAAATTATAAGGATAATTATTTTAAAGTTAAAAATCTCTTCTTAAAATTCTTTTTAATTGTTTATATTTTCATTATTACAAATGACTTTTATTTTATTAAATAGACTCATTAGTCCAAAAACCATTGAATATATTTTTTATTTCTCCCGACATGACTTATATCATATATGACTAAGTTCAACAAATAAAATGTATTTAAATTGTGAAATACATATAAAAAAATCGGGTTAACTTTACCATGTTTTGTATTTATTTAGAGATAAAATCGATTTTGTCTTGACAATAACGACACAGGCATTTGCAATTCTCTCATCTCGTTGACGTAATATTTGAATAATTTGAAGAGCAACTACCGTTATTTTTATAAAAATTTAACTTTCTCTGTATGACATTCTGCATAATTTTTACGTTAGTTCCATCTTGATGTAGATTTAGAATTGCGACATTTTCTTCAAAATGTATATAGGGTTATGTAACGTTAAAGAAGTACCATCTATTTGCCATATATTTTACTTATTTGAAAAATAAAGGTAATAATAATAACAATTGCATTAAATAAAACAAGGTTGTTGGTTTGCGAAAAGGGTTTGTCAAAACATCTTTTTATAAATGGCACAAAATTTGATTACTACAGGTTTCCCATTACAAGTGGAATTATTGAATATGTTAATATCGATACACCTGTTAAAACGTATATTTCGACTTTTACAAAATAAGCAAGGTCTGCCGCTTACAGGCTCTAGGACTATAAAATGATGCGGCGCAATTAATTTAGTTTATGCTTCAAATATAGAGCATAATGCATCAATTGCAGTTTACTCTAATTGAAATTTGTTTTCCTGTCATAATTTTGAGGTTTAATAGCTTCTGCATTATTTAGCAAGTTTTCTAAAAGAACGATGCAAGGCTTTTAAAAAAGTACTTTTTATTAAAATTGCAATATCATTTGGACGTAATTAATCCATAAAAACTTAGTTGTAAATTTATTTTTACCATATAATTTTCATTAGCTATTGGGTAAGTTGGTATAAATGTATATTTAACTTATTACTTAACATAAGTTAGCTCTTTAAGCTACCTATTTTTGAACATAAAATAACCAATAATTGTTAACCAGCATTTAAAAATTGAATATTGCAATTTTTATTTACCTAACAATTAATAAAACATTACCAAACAAACAAAAACAGATTTTCAAAACATCCTTTACTTTCTTTATGAAACACTTTGAGGGAATGTAACTCAAAAACCCATAAAAAATGTATTTAAAGCTATACCATTATTTAATCATGTAAAATCATGTTTCACAATTAATTTTTGAATCACCATGTATAAAAGCGTAGTTCAGTGTAAAATATATTTTTAACAGTGCACCCGTATGTGCCCAAAAACTAAATCTTTTAATACCATCGGGTAAAGTTACAGCTTATTTGTATCTTTACCAAGTTAAACCGTTGATTCCCCATATTTCACGATAAATTACCTAGACATAAGTGTCAAAGGTAATACAGCGACTAAGTACGTGACACCATAAGCTGATGATGTATATAATAAAGCGCATATTAAAACTGGATTCCTCAACTCTATTAATCAAGATTGTACAAGCTAAGGTCGAGAAAGTCCCGCTAACACACTCGTTATTGTTAAGCACCCACTGTTATGTAAATTTCTCTTCGTGCTAAAGAGAGTTTTTAATACCGATTTAGATGTTTTAAAATATCCCAAGCTATTTGTTATCATTTGCATTGATGGGCTTGAGCAATATACTGTAATCAATTGACAACCTGAATTGGTCGCGCCATGGTTATACTATACCGTTACCAGCATATGTTTGTCACATTGGGTACTTAGTGGTGAATGCGATTATAAAATTTAAGCATAATAGCAAAGAAACATTTAGAGGTTAATGGCTGCATTCACAGAAAAGGGGATAAGATAATAGATTGACAGCCCAATTAAGGAAAACCGCAAAATATGGATTTAAACTGTTTGTTTTGTTACTTGGTTTTCGTGCAGCTTAATACACTGACTATATCAGTGTTTTAGCTGGCAGGCAACCTTTATGCCAAAAAAATTCCCTCTTGTTTGACAGTTAACAGAAAAACTCCTGCTTTTCATGACATTCATCAGGACCCTCTCCAGTGACGCGTTTTGCCTACCTTATAGGACTTATTAAACTGGCTGTACCAGGTCCACGGTAAATAACACAAAAACCAAAAGTCTCTTATTAGTAAGATATAATCTCAACACTGATACGGTAGTGAAAAGCCTTATTCAGTGAATCGGCATAGAGTTTTACCGGACATCGGCAAGTATGATATAAGAAAATAAATATAAATAAGTCCCTACTATGGTAATAATATTCAAAAAGAAAATCTCTCTTTTAGACAGAAAAAGAAGGGCTATTGCTTTTTATGTCATTCATCAGAACCCTCTAAAGTGACCCGTTTCGCCTACCTCATAGGACTTATCAAACTGGCTGTACCGGGTTCATGGTAAACAACACGAAATTCGAGTTTTTCTCTTAACTGTCGAAAAAGGGAAATTTTCTTTTCGTATATTAGTACGACAGTAGGAAATTATTTTTAATTATTTTCTTGTAAGCCTTAAGCCATCTCTGTAGACTGGGGTTTTCAGTTTTTAAATAGTTATTTGCACTAGCCTAAATCTAAGTTTTTGTTAGTTTTGGTTAAATTTAAAAAATCGAAAACAAGTAGTAATCCAACCATCACCAAATTTGGTAAATAAGAAGCATGAAAAAACAGCTTAAGGTCTAACTAATAATTTTTTGCCACGATATCTAGCGATTTGTGGCAAGGCATTTATTTTATCCTGTTGTATAAAATATTTTAGTTCAACTTGTTATTTAAGGTGGTCTTTTTATAAATTTTTGATCTAGACTAAGCAATCAATATTTTTCTCTCTAGATTCCCACTTAAAACGCAGTAAGTTCGTTTGTCAATATGTATACAGCTGTAACTATCTCATCCAACTTCAGCATGCGATCATTCGCAACGATTTTATAAGCTTTCCTTAAAGTTTATTTAGAAGTGGCTGTTTTTGCCCACCGGAGTACGGGACATTCTTAAGATCCATTCTTACTATACGTCCCGTTTACCTGCCATATACCTCCCGTTATCTAGAACTTAATTCCCGACAAGCCGAAAAAATATGGTCGTAACCTTAAACGTAGGGAGGGCTTCGGAAATTGTAGGTAAACAAAACGGATAGTGGGAATATTCTATATGATTTATATTTAATAATATTTTATGTTAAGGGAAAGGCAAGAATATGAAGTTAGTAAGGTACTGCGACTGCGACTTATGTTTAGCGGTGGAAAATTAAGTTTGTGACTGAAATAAAGTAATATTAAGCTTTATTTCTTTTAGACAGAAAACATTTAAGTAATAATACGAAAATACTGTATTACTGTATATAGTACCTGCATTTTCTACATGTTTAAAAATACAAAACTTTATAATTTTAAAGAACTACAAAATACACACAGCTTGATGAGCTCTCCTCAAATTTTGATGACAAACCGACAAATTAAATATAAGGTCATAGACAGTTATTGGCGCTCTCTATAGGATAGGCCTTGAACTTTCTATCCCAGAATTAAAAAGTGATACTGTCATTGTTGCCAGATTTTACAGTTTTGCGCTACATCTTATTATTTTGGCATTTTAAATGGAATGCTATATTTATTTTGATTGCAATAAAATAAGCGTGCCAATTTTAGAAAGATTCCAAAATTTTAAAATTTAATCCTTACCAGTGACCCAGATATGACAACACCTATCCAAATTTTGCAACAATGTTGATATCACTAAAATTAGGCAAGCCAAAGAACCTGTAAATACCAAATTTTGAAACATAGCTTTAGCGGTTTTAAAGATATATCGGCCCTAAATTACTTTTTGCCAAAAGTGTAGTGTATCATATCTTAACAACTAATAGAGACAGAATTTTAAAAATTTAAAAACTTACTAAATTTCATCCCTCGAATTTCTTGCATTAAAAATAAATGAGCCATTCATTTTAAATACTTTAAAAAATACTTGTAGCACAAAACTAGTAAATCTGGCCACAGTGCTGATATTATTATTTAATTCCACATGTTCAAAACATCTTAAATACCAAATTTGGTAAATGTAGCTTTGGGCAGTTTTAAAGATATTTAAAAGTTGCGGTACTTTTTACTAACCCAGTATAGTAAGAATAACATTATTTTATAAAAAAAAATATAATTTTTAAAGCTTTCCTACAAAAAAAACTCTTTTAAATTAAAAATGTATTATCAAGAGAATCCATATTCTTTTGCGAGAATTTTATGTGTAGGAGTGTTCGCAAACAATTTAAAGATTTGTCCCCGTATAACATAAAATCAGCGATTAAATAAAATAACATCTCCCAAACATAGCTTGCAGAAATAAACTAAATTCGTATTTAAAACCAAGCGTAATTTATATTGTCACAGAAAAATTTTAATTACACAATTTGCAATTGAAACGGGCGCACATTGTCATTGTACTATGCGTCGGCATTTCAAAACATATCGGGCGGAAAAACAATTTACTACGCCAAATCAAATAACAATTCAAATTCATTTCGAAAACGGAAAATTAGGATAATACAACTGGAACATTAGTTACTGGCAAATTTTCTTTTGTTTCTGTTTTATTGGGTAACTGCTTTAAATGTTTGTTTCCATTTAAATTTATTATATTGAATAACGTTTTATTGCTATAAACAACGTATAAGAGTACTACAGATACCTTTATTTGCATTTAAATTATTTGAAAACAATACCGGCTGATTTTAAAATTGATTACTAAATGGTGGTCCTAACTATAGTACGAAACTTAGGAGGGTGATTCCTTATATCTTTTTATGAAAAAAAACTATTATCATATGTCCGGACTAGCTTCATTTTAGAATACAGGGCGTTAAAGTATTTAAAAAGATTTTGTATTTTTAAATATCAATTTACTACGCAAAATCAAATAATAGTTCAAATTCATTCCGAAAACGAAAAATTAGGAAAATTCCACTGGAACATTAGTTACTGGCAAATTTTCTTTTGTTTCTGTTTTATTGGGTAACTGCTTTAAATGTTTGTTTCCATTCAAATTTATTATATTGAATAACGTTTTATTGCTATAAACAACGTATAAGAGTACTACAGATACCTTTATTTGCATTTAAATTATTTGAAAACAATACCGGCTGATTTTAAAATTGATTACTAAATGGTGGTCCTAACTATAGTACGAAACTTAGGAGGGTGATTCCTTATATCTTTTTATGAAAAAAAAAACTATTATCATATGTCCGGACTAGCTTCATTTTAGAATACAGGGCGTTAAAGATTTAAAAAGATTTTGTATTTTTTAAATATCAATTTACTACGCAAAATCAAATAATAGTTCAAATTCATTTCGAAAACGAAAAATAAGGAAAATTCCACTGGAACATTAGTTACTGGCAAATTTTCTTTTGTTTCTGTTTTATTGGGTAACTGCCTTAAATGTTTGTATTGTTTTTCCATTAAAATTTATTATATTAAATAACGTTTTACTGCTATAAACAACGCAAAAGAGTACTACAGAGCCTTTTATTTTCATTCAAATTATTTGACAACAATACCGGCTGATTCAAAAATCGATAATTAAATGGTGGCTCCTAACTACGGTACAAAACTTAGGATGGTGATGTCTTATGTCTTTTTATAAAAAAAAGTTCCTATAAACATAATATGTCCGGACTAGCTTAATTTCAAAATACAGGGCGTTAAAGTATTTAAAAAAGTTCGTGTTTCTTTAAATATCGGGCGAAAAAATAATTTACTACGCCAAATAAAATAACAATTTAAATTCATTTGGAAAACGAAAAATAAGGATAATACAACTGAAACATTAGTTACACTGGCAATTTTTTTTTGTTTTGTTTTATTGGGTAACTGCTTTAAATGTTTGTATTGTTTTTCCATTTAAATTTATTATATTGAAAAACGTTTTATTGATATAAACAATGTATAAGAGAACTACAGAGGCCTTTATTTGCATTCAAATTATTTGAAAACAATGCCGGCTAATTAAAAAATCAATTACTAAATACGGGGTGTTTCCTAACTATGGTACGAAACTTAGGAGGGTTATTTCTTGTTAATATAAAAAAAAGTTTTTATAAACATATGTCCGCACTTGCTTCATTGCTATGATACAGGGTGCATTATTACATTTAATGGGTGTACCAAGTTGCATTTAAATCGGTTTAAAGGTTTTGAGATATCTTAAAAAGAGCAAATTTTTTTTTAACTTTAACATCCTCTATCTCCAAAATAAAGCAGATCCCGACATATGTTTATAGAAACTTTTTTTATAAAAGACATAGGAAATCACCCTCCTAAGTTTTAGTACCGTAGTTAGAAAACATCCTGTATAAGGCTTTCGCGGCAATCTTCTGCTAAACTTAAGTTTTTTGGTCTGTTTGGCCGTCGTTGTAGATTTTGTTTCCTTGACGTTTTGCCAGCGCGAGTGGTTGGCATCCTCTTTTAGGCTTCCTTTTAGCCTATCCTATTGCACTTGCTTAAAAAAACAAATTTGGCGTTATCTATGATGCATTCACTTAGACTCCTATACCATGAAGCACAATATTTCGTAGCAAATAGAAAAAGAAATCATAAATAATTAATATGTAGAAATTTAAAAAAAAACAAGTACGTATTTTAGGCTGTTTTTCTAACTGCACAAAATAAAAAAAATATACTGGAATTCCCTGCATATTGCAACGTTTTTATGGACTCCCAACACTCAACCCACTTTAAAACCCCAAATTTAACCACACCTATCGCAGACGAAATTCCATTAGGAAATTTCCTGGATATCAATGTTCGTTTCCATACCTGTTAAATTAGTTAGCAGTAAGAAGATATGTTGAGGTTTTATTATTTGGAAACTGTTATTTGGAACCTGTTAGTGATTTGAGTAAAGGATGTTTGGACTAAACATCAAGTTTCAAAACAAAGGGATGGACAAAGAGGATTCGGTTATTATTGGTCAAAAAGAGGACTCTAATACGTAACGAATTTTTGGAAAAGGGATAATTTCTCATCATTTGGGAAATTTTTAAATTATCCTAGAAGAACCCATGCACTTTAAGCAATAATTAGTAAACGTTTTTATGGTTCAATTTCTTTTTATGTTAAAAATTGTTGCGAAATAAAAACAAAAAACTGATTTAATAAACAAAACGCACCTTTTTTTAAGAGTAAAAAATAATTTTTTGTTACTAAACGAGTAATACGAAATCTAGCAACTTGAATCTGTAGATACCTATCTGTTTTTAATAAACCCAAAATTTTTATAATAAATAAAACCAGTTTTACTATTCTTTTAATCGGGCATAATAAAAGACTTTTATAAGAAGGTTTTCAAAATAACAAATTGGCATCTTCTATCATTTGCCAAATTATAACCGTACAGCCAAAGATATTATCCTTATTGTTTGATGCAAAAACCATGTGTCAGACAAAACAAAATGTAAAGATCAAATTTGCTTGAAAGTAAGGATAAATTATTATAAAAAAATATTTTTATTTTGAGAAAATTTATTGGCGTACTTTTATCTTTAAAAATATTTAGTTAAAATGTCGCTTGCACGCTACTTAACGAAATTAAAAAAGGGTTGTCTATCGAAAAATGCTTGTAAATTTAAAGTGGCTGAGTATTAAATTTGATTTAAATATTTAAAGTAGTATAACTGATGAGTAATTTTTTTTTTTTTAAATATAGTTTTAGACCTGGTATCTTAGAACATAGGTTTATTTAAACTCTGTTTAAATCATTTAAATATTTACACCGTAACGATCGGCATGTTGTATTCATCATTCATTTTTTATGTACGAGTATTTGTTGTAGGCAAATGATTATTTTAGGCAAATGCCTTCTGCCTGGTCAAATAACTTCATGTACATATATTTTTTATTAAAAAGCCATTTGCCTAGGAAAATGCATTTGCCGTTGTCCTTGTTAGGCAGATGACTGTGATATATTTAATAACATATTAGGCGCACAGTGTGTTTTGCAGATTACAGTAAATAAATAATAGTTTAAAAAAACTAAAAAACACGCTTTTATATGCAACCGAACTAAAAATTAGAAAATAATTTTTCATTATAAAGAGTTTGTCACATCAGAGTAAAAAGCGTGGGGTGCTTAATTAATTAAATGTTATAATTATTCTATTTGCCAATATCTATGAGGGAAAAGTTATGAAAAAATAGTAAAATGCACCTCACGCTTTTTACTCTGATGTGACAAACTCTTTATAATGAAAAATTATTTTCTAATTTTTAGTTCGGTTGCATATAAAAGCGTGTTTTTTGTTTTTTTAAACTATTATTTATTTTTCATTTTTTAGTTCGATATATCAATTAGTTAAATGCTCCAGTTTATTCACTAAAAAATTCCTTCGCCATTTTGTCAAGAGACACATAGGATCTGTAAAGGAATTTTTATCCTGACGGTCCTAATCAGGATAACGGGATACTTTTGCAGATTATTGCATTGTCATGGGTCCTTGATACGTGTGCAAAGTTTCAAAGAAATCGAATCGCTGGAAGTTGGTAAAAATTAGGCTCAAAGATTCCGTTACATAGATAGATGGATAGATAGATAGTGACAACCCAAGTTAATAAAAGCGTGTTAAAAACAAAAGCACGTGTAATTTGATTGGTTCACTATAGACGGTCATACAAAACTGTCACATTGAGGCGGTCATGGTTAATTTTGGTTAGTTAAATGTAAAATATGCAAATTGATTTAAAAAATACGGACGTTTCTGTGACTTTTTGCTGTTTTGACAGTTCTTATGTTTTCTTAACATATAACATTTTAATATAAGAATGCACTAATGTACAAAAATGAAATTAAAAAAAATCACACTTTTTTTTCCATATGGTGCAAACTTAAGTAGTCACGCTGTATATGTATATATTTGATAAAAATTTATCAAATATGACGATAGTATTTTATCATATACGTGGTGTTTCAGAACTATGAAATCAAACTGCTAAGGGTTATTCAGTGTAACAGTAGAAAACATTTAAGTATAGGTACCCATTTTCGGAATATTCTCACTACAGCACAAGACACTTAAGACGCGCTAAAATTTAGAAAGACAATGAATCGACTAAATAGGATTTAATGCATTTAATTTTTGCCTTTTGTACATAATATCCTCGATAATACCTATATTCACTTACAACAATTGTTTAAAATGTCAATGGTGGTGTTGATATTAAAAAAACATATATTATTTTATGTTTTATGTATTCATTGTTTTTTTGTTTTATTTCAAAATTTTATTTCTAATAATTTTTTAATTAACAATTGTTGTAATGATATTATGTACAAAAGGCAAAAATTAAATGCAATATGTCCTATTTAGGCAATTTATCGTCTTTCTAAATTTTAACGCGTCTTTGGACTGTAGTGCCGTAGTGACACTTTTCCGGACTTCCCTATCCCTATACTCACTTTTTTTAAAGTTGCCCTGAATCACTCCTAAAAGTTTGATCTCATGGTTCTGAAACACCCTGTATAACGTGACCCATACGGTCTGTATTTAATTAATTTTAGTCTTGACATATTTGCATTTCAAAGCTTTTAGGAAATTGTTTTTCTCATGTTCTGTCCCTTTTTTGTTTTATCGGCAAACCAGTTAATTTAAATATACTTAGATACGTTAAAATCATTTATTTCATGAAAAAGCATAAAAAACAATTAAAAACTTCGGTGCAAAAACCAGATAAGTCCAATTTTCATTAAAAATTACTTTTCAAATATTCTAAGATTTATATCATTGTGGATCGTCTGGTGCTAAAATAACGTACAATTATCACATCTTATGTGAAATAGAATTGGATTTCACTTACCTGGTGAGGTATTGGTAGTATAAATCAGGCAAGTCCCGAACAAACCTGTTTATTGCAGCAAGGTAATTTTGTATAGGGGACGCCCATTAATCACGTGAGGTTTTTTAACAAAATTTTGACCCTCCATCCCCCTAGTGATACCTGGTGAGGTTTTAAACTAACCCTCCTCCCCATTTGCAATCAGGTCTATTTTTTGGTACAAAAATATTATTAATAATATTATTTTTTTAAAATTATCTTTAGATAAAAGTAAGTTTAATCTAATTTTATTCTAGGAAATAATGAACCGTTACAAAAATATTCAGATACACATTAAAATTGCAACGTTAAAAAGAATATATAAATATACGTCATTTCTAGTGACATTTAGTTATTTCTTCCGAATCTGCCCCTCCCCCCGTTCAAGCCTGATGATTAATGATGGATGGTGGGGACTTGTTTGGATCCAAATGTGTGGTCATGTGGTTTACGTGTTGAGTGACGTCGTGAGCGCCGAGAGGCACTTTTTTCTTGTTCTTTACAATATTTTGCTTTCCTCTAAAAATCGAGTTCTTTAATTATACCAGTATCTAAAAAACCGCTTAAACTTTACAAAAACCTGCATATTTATGTATCCTTCCCTGGCATTATTTTTAATAAGGTCAATCAATATATTCGATGATTTTAATATACTAATAAGATAATAAAATAAAAACAGAATAGAATCGTAAAATATTCATGCTTCTCATATTTAACATACACGTTTTATTTCAAATAAACACAGACAGGGGAAAGACGAAAATAACCCTCTAAACGTAAAATTACCCGCCTATAGTTGTAAATACCATAGCAGATACGTGATATAAAATAAACTAATCAAAAATATTTAAAGACAGCAATGTACGACGCAAGTAATATCCAAAATGTCTAAGTAATAACTTGAAAGTTAGAAGTCTTACAAGTTACATATTGTTTTGTCTGGAGCAAGCAAACTTTTGCGGGTTGCTCTTGTCTGCGACTGCAAGTTGCATCATCGTGTAAGCCTTCCAGATTAGGGTTTCGTTAATAGTTTAACCACATTAGCGACTAATTAAACGTGAGCCCTTGTTGCATTTTGGTTTTCAACACCCCGGCGATGCAGACGTGTGGTTTTAATTTAAGATTTAAATGAGGAAATTCAGATTAGGCGTGCGGTTTATGAGATAACGTAAGATATTGGGGTTTAATATCGTTTTCTTTAGTCGTTTAATAGAAAATATAAAGGGTGGTCTAACCAAAATGCACGATGTATAATTGTAAATAAAACTAAATGTTTTTGGATAATTTAGGTAGTATTTTTTTATTATGAATGCTCGCCACTGCTTCGGTGGCATACCTTTATCCAATGGTTCATATTTTCAATGACCCTGAGACATAATTAAGTTTCATTGTCATTTATGGGCCGAATTATCTCATTTATTGTGGGTTCATTAACAAGCAGAATTGCCGCATTTGGGCAAACTAGAGTCCAAGGGTGATTAGTAAAAAGCTAATGCATCCACAAAAAGTGACTGTTTGGTGCGGTGTATGGGCTATAGGCGTCATCAGGCCGTACATCTTCGAAATTCAGCTGAGCCAAGAAGTTACCGTGATTCTTGTTTCCAGGAATTGAGAATATGGATCTGGACGATATGTCGACACATTAAGGACATTAAATCTGAATTATGTCTGTCTGAAATATAGACCACCGGATAGAGGTATGTCACCGAAGCCATGGCGAGCATTTGGCCGAAATTTTGTTTCATACATAACTGTTATCCTTCTATCATAATAAAAAAATTAAAAGAATTCTCTGAAATTTTTTGTTTTATTTATAATTAACATTGTGCGTTTTAGCTGGACCACCCTCCATATTTTTTACATATTAAATATATTTTCGTTATTAAAATCGTATTAAAAATGGGTAACCAAAAGTATATGGTATGTTTTAAATTTATTTATTAAAGAGTTTAAAGCAAACTTCTTTTTATAGGGATAAAGGGTTGTTGAATGTACTGGTAAAGAGTTATAAGTTTACACCCCTTTTATTTCATTAAATAACAATAAACATTAAAACAAAACTAGAAAGTTTTAAAATATGTCGGAAAGTAACTTATGGTATTAAGTTATATTATGCTTTTCTTTGTTTAGTTATTATTTAGTATGTACCTATGTTTTTAATCGACTTTATTTTAAAACTTTAATTATTTATTATTTTTAACTTTTTAGCAAGTTTTTTTGTTATAATTTTTCTCTTTTTAGTTTATTCTTGTTTTGTCTTTTCCAATATATCAATTAACAAGACGCAAATATCTGATTAATTTTAGTAATAATAAGATACACATGTACATGTCTTTAAAATTTGGGTTTTTTTCAGGATTTCTTCATAAGATCCTGACAGGGTTTTAATGGGACTACCTTAAAAGTGCACTAGTTTGAATAAAAAAATAATTTTTAAACTCGGTGTACAATTGTCGGGGTTTTCACTCGATTTTCCTAGGATTTCACCATCAGATCCTGACTTGGTCTCAATGAGATTATCCTGGAAGGGCACTCTTTCGAATACAAAAAGAATTTTTCAAATTGGTTTACAATTTATAAAGTAATTTGTAAACCTACATTAAAATATACATGAGTGTGCCTTTAAAATTTTAGGTTTTTACTCGATTTTCCTAGGATTCCACCATCAGATTCTGACTTGGTCTCAATGAGAACATCCTTAAAATGCACTCTTTTAAATAAAAACATAAATCTTAAAATCGGTTTACAATTGACGAGGTAATTAATGAACCTACATTAAAAAATACATGAATGTGCCATTAAAATTTTGGGTTTTCACTCGATTTTTCTAGAACTCCACCATCAGATCCTGACTTGGTCTTAATGAGACCATCTTGGAAGTACACTCTTTAAAAAACCGTGCACATTGTACCTATTATCAATAAAAATCCAATAAAAAGCTTTAAAAAACCCATTTAAATTGTTTTGAAAATAAGTTTATGCAAAAAATCTTTACCTTTTATTATATTTACCAGAGTTATCTTACTGATAACAGCAATTTAATACACCTACTGGAAATTGAAAGTTTGACTTTATACTTCAGACTTGTTTTTAGCAAAAATATGACTACAATGCCTGTAAGGCTTGGTCTTAATATCATAATAATACTGAAAATACCTTTTCATTTATAGCACCTCTAATTAGGGATCCAAAATCATTGTCAGATGTTTTATAGCCTTCATATATAACAGTGCTCTATATATTAGATTCTTACTAATCTATACAAGGCTTAAATTAATTGCCAACATTAACATTAATGGTCCAGTCTTGTGCGTCCTGCTACACCGTGCTTCTGCTGCGATAATATCGCAGCGTTACAGGTGATTTAAAACAACGGCGAACATGGTCAAGGTATTTTCAGCCTGTTATCACTTCAATTATTTTTGCTTCGCTTATATGGAAGGTTACACCTTTGCTGTATTTGGACTCTTATTGATTGGTTTTTCTATTTTGGCGCTAACTTATGTGTTTTATGTGGAATGAGGTTGTACAGGGTTGTTCAACAAGGACTAGATAGTCGCTTTCGTGACTCTACCTGCAATTTTATAAAAATGTGAAATACCACTTATACTTTAATATTTTATAAAATTTCAGACAAAATCAATTAATACCTAAAAGATACAGTAGCTACAATACCGTTAAAAATGCTAGATTTCCACTTTTAGAGGTAAAAATCTCCATTTTTCTAAAACGTGATATGTATATCATGTAAAAAATGTATAGGGTTTGTAAAGTTTTCTATAATAGCTACTTTTACCATTGTTTTTGCTAAGATCGTTCTGGTTTATGTGTTTGGTAATAAAATTATTACAAAATTTTAATAAATGCATAAGACGGGAATGGGCGATACTATTTGAGATCCCTTCAGATAAAATAGTATCAAGCTACTGACTAAACAAAGGTCATTAAACGATTATACCAGATAGACAGGACTGGGAGGTAGGCCCTCCCACTAAAGCTGACCTTATTTGGTATAGAGACAGCTTCAAAACAGACCAAGAAATTAAAGTAGGTATATATGGGGAGAAAACAAGGGCGATAGTAGACACGGGTCTCGTACAATACCCTACAGTGTTCCAGATGAAAATTGTAGCCATAAAAAAATATGGTAAAAAAATTGCCAAAAGAAAATATATGGACAAAACAATAGCATTTTATACGGATAGCCAGGCAGCCTTCAGGGCGATCAGTTTTCGTAGGATCAGCTTTAAGCTGGTGCAGGACTGTTTAGTTACCCTGAAGGAAGTGAGTGCCTTTAACAAGCTGACGAAGCTGATAAATTGGCAAAAAGGCCACTAATAAGGTCCGGAGGAATACAGTGATAATATGTCATTCCAAGGTTATCTATTAGATCATGGATCATGACGAGAACCCAAGACTGGTGGGAAAGAACACAAGGAAAAGTAAAAAACGTTTTATACTCGCCGAAATTTACAAAAGACCGGAATTATAGTCGAAAGCCGGTAAGAATTATAGTGGGTCAACTAACAGGTCATTGCAGGCTGAATAAACACCTAGAAACAATGGGTCTGCCAGAAGAAAACCTATGCAGGTTCTGCCAGAAAAAAGAAGGAATTTCAGAATACTTACGGTATTTGCTGTATTCCTTTTATGCTGCAGAACCGTCCAGAACTGACACCATAAGTGTTTCTTTTACAATTTTTTGACATTTTTTCATGTTGTAGAACCGTTCTTGACACTATTGACAGTTCAGAGAACGGTTCAGAACGGTTCTACAAGGTAAAAGGAATACACTTATTACTGTAAAGCTTTGACTTCTGCGGTTTGCAAGGACAAACCTATGGTGGCAAGTGTCGATTCTGATTTAAAAAACGGCTTGGTAAGCGTGCTGTAAATATATAGATGTAGGATACGCACTAAGCATGAGCAGGTTGCTGTAGTAAAGAATATGTAATCCACATCCAAGCTAATCGAATCTAATCCAATGTTACAAAAATGCATTTTATTCGTTTAATTACTGTTATCCATAACTAACATATTCAATATTTAATAATATTAGATCTTAAAAACTGCACAAAAATAAAAATATTGATGAGAATAGGAATAGGATCTTCATCTGTTTTTAGAATTTTTGATGATGTCCAAGTTTTTTTATAAATTAATAATATTTATTTAAATATTACATAAATATTGTCCTTGAATTTAGAATTTATTTTAATATCAGTTTTTTCTATATAAAACCGTTTTCCCAAGCCTAAATTTATAGTCCCTGGGCCAAACTTTTAAAACCTTTTTAGGGGGTTCCTTTTACAAGCCTACCACGAATATGCATACCGCCATATATAAATGCGGCGTTTTAACCCAGCCTGTCAATGTCAAATCTCTCACAATGTTTTACATGCAGTTTTTGAATATTGTGCCAAAAATCATAAGTGATACAGTCACTAAACCATAAGGCCCACTGACATGTTTTGGATATAGGATTGGGCGGGTTTCGTAACTGTAATTCATACGTTTAAAAAATTGCACGCAAAACATTATGGTAAACATGTCCGACAGAAAAGTGGTGCGTTTATCCGGCCCGACACTCAAAAACTTGACATTTACAGGCTGGATTACCGCGCCGCTTCCATATATGGCGGTATGAATATTCGTGGCAGACTCGTCAAAAGGAACCCCATAAAAGGTTTGAAAAGTGTTATTATTAGGAAGTGAATTTTTTGGGTCAGGGATTATTAGTGCTTTCTGGAATCTCTTTTCATGGGCATTCACCTTGATCTTTTACGAACTTATAATTTGATCTTAAATCTTTGTAGACTACTAAATTAAAAAGCAGGAAAAATCCAAGACTCAAACAAAAATTTTAATGCATCTTTGACAATTTAAATTAAAATCTATAATAAAACAAATAATATTTACCCGACTAGCGATGGGAAGCCCTCAATTTTTCTTAACCTATATACATCAACTATGAAATAATAATTGCTGGCCATAAACCAGGCTCGTTAAAGTAAATTGTCGCTAACAGTTCGTGAATCGAACGCGTGACGTTGCGTTATTAGGGAGGTCGTTAGTCGATACCGAACGCCGCGGGCCAGTATCGACTTGACGAAAGAAATAGAGAGTGTATGCGGGGGAATTTTAATAAAAACAATACTCGTTGGACATACGAGATTTCTAGCAAGCCTATCATTTTCTTCATCTACATATTTTACACTTACTTTTAATCTTCTTTGTATAATGTATTGTTACGGGATTTCAATGTGTTAAGTGTGGAGAGTTTTAGATGGTTAGGATCATTTAATTTAGTTTGTTAATTTGTTTAAATAATTTACCTTAGTCGTCCAAGTTCTTTCATTACTTTCGAAGGTTTTCGAAAACGCCCAAATTATCTATTGATAAATTTTATGCCATTCGGTACTTTGGAATTTTTGCGTTTTTCCTCAACATTCTAGACGTTTCAACATTACAATAAAAGAGTGACAGAAAACCTCCGAAAAGTAGTATAGTATCGACTTTTGTTGTGTTCCTTTCGAGACATTGACAACTAAACATTTTGTCGTAGTTGTAATCATAGTTACGTTACATTTTTAATAAAAAGTATAAGAACGGATAAAAATGTTTTTATACGAGGTGTTTTGGAACAATATTAAATATTTTAACCTAATAGTTTTTGAAATAATATTAGTGAAATCTTAATTATTATATTTTTCTTTGTTTCAATTTTTAACGCCCACGCGTTTTACTATTAATATCTTAAAAATATTAGGTTTAAGGATGGAATATAATAAACAAGAAATAACTGTCAAGATAAAATTTAGGGGTTAAGCTGGTGTTTTCTATTTAAACTGTTAAACTTCTTTACTGCCAAAAATTAAGTTTTGTGGCACTTTCGGCAAAATTAAAAATTGGAACATTTTTTACCAGACAATTAACCCTGAAATGTAACTTTAATGAGTTTTGACCCAAAAACTTTAACGTAAGGCATTTTTAAATATTGATCCGATGGGTTGGGGTAGATCCAAATAGCTGACACGCTGAGATTTGCGTTATTTTCTGAACATGCATGTTTCATTTCGCCTTCACTTATCGGCTTTGTGTTAAAAAAAACATAATGCTTTTGCTTTGTGTTTGGCCATGCAGTTATTTTTAAATATTTTTACAATATTTAATTTAATTTTCATTATTATCAATAAATATCAAATTATTGTTTTTTTTACATATTTTTCTCTTGTAAAAACATAAATTAATAAAACCTAAAAAACAAAACAGCTGGCTTTGAAACTTCTATTTAACCCGACTAACCCTGGCCTTCACCTAGGTCGGCAGGAACCAATCCGAGTGAAAGATCCGATCAATTTATGAACACGAAGAGAGATTGGCAGCTTTTTTATTGAACGGGTTTTCATGGATTGGGTTAACCCAAGATAAATTTTGAAAGGTCTTTGAGTACATGTTGTTACAAATTGTTATTAAAAATAAATAATTTGACCTTTAAATATCTATTAAGATCAGTTTCAAGGTAAAGTTTAAGGTCAACCCAAAATTTCGCATTTTTATTTAAAACTTTTTTTAGGTCTAAGAATTTAAGATATTTATCATTTTAATTTTTTTGAGACAGCTCTTATATTGGGCTGTTTTGAAAACTGGTTTAGAATCCTGAAAAAATACCCAAATTTTGAAAAGTAGGATCTATATCATTAAAAGTGTTTAATTTAATAAAGGAGGAATAGACTTTTTAACCGTTGCTTCCTTATATGCAGTAGCTCTCTATTTCGACAAAGGCTGAGGCTTAACACTGTTTACTTATATGTAAGGCGATATTCGCGGTTTCAATCTAATGTAACTTGTCTAATGGATGTTTTAGATTGCCAAATAAAACTCAATTTATAGCAACGCCCAATTTTATATAACCATTGTGGTTTCCGGAATGTGCAATATGTGCGTTAAATATTTAGTTGCAGGACAAAGGTTCGATTGGATTAGATGAGGTTAGCCTGAAGGTGGATTGTATATCCTCTATAACTGAAACCTGCTTAGGTTTATTGTGTGTCCTTCGTTCATATGTTATGCTGCGTCCAGACTTGCAACAATTCGCCGCGCCGAATAACGCGCCACATAGCCCCACATAGCGCGGACGTGGACGGAATTCACGTCGTTCCAAGGGCTTGAGGAATAATTCTGCGGTGATTCAAAGCTTGTCGGTTTTTACATTAACAGAACGCGCAAATAGGTTGGTTTTTTTGAACGGGTGTTTGGGAATTGTTGCAAGTCTGGACGCAGCTTTATAGCCTGCTATCCAAGCCGGTCTTTTTAATCGGACTTTAAAAGCTTGAAACTGGCTCCTTGGTAAATCTTGCTGCTTTAGGTTTTTTCCTTACCAAGCCTTACAAACCGCAGACGACAAAGGGCTTTATAATGGCACCATAAGTGCTCTGCGGTTTTATCTTTTTCTTTCTTGCAGAACCTTTACAAGTTTTGTTTTGCCAGGCCCATAGTTTTCAGAACAAAGGTTATGGGAACAATTTTCAAAGCTGCCAAAGGTGGTATTTTTATAAAGGGACTAATAAATTTTAAGCATTAGATCAACATATGTAAACAACCAGTGGATCCAAATTGTTTACAAGAAAAATTAGAAAAAAGAAACTCCTGTTCCAGCAGGAGAATGCACCTTACCACAAATTGCGAATTGATATGGAAAATATTCATTACCAGATTTTTAAGCTGCTTTTCGACGCTTTTACCAGATTTAGTTTTATCGTTTTTTTTTTTTGAATTGAAAAATAACTTTCTGGTTAAAAAATTAACTGCCACGAACGCCTATTTCGAAGACTATGTAGAATAACCTTCTTCTTTTTTAAGTCTATTTAAAATAAAAATAGATTTTAACCCATATTTTGGGTATGTAGAAATATGCTCTACAAGCGATATTTTGCATTATATCTAGTCGCCCGAAAATGTTGGTTTTTTGTGCGAAATTGTTACTTTCTCCAGAAATTCGGTATTTTTGCACGTTTGCTATTGAAAATACAACATTATATAAAAAAAGATATATATATATATCTACGTGGAAAGTGAATACGAAAGAGTATGAAAATTTTGAAATTAAGAAAGGAAAAAAAAACAGTTTAAGTATATGCGATATATTAGATGGTATGTATGTACGTATGTACATTGTACATATACAGGTTGAGCTAAATAACATAACAGATAGGTAATATCAGGAACAGAGACAATCTAACTAAATACCGGCATGTAAATTTGCGTGACTAATAATGCTTGTTTTGTTATTCTATTACTCGCCGATGTACCAAAACTGCTTGCTTAAGCAGTATAGACTTTTTCAAGTCTTTTAATTTATTTAAGTCAGTTTTAAGTTGTATTAATTTAAACATTTTAATTTGCTTTCGATCGGTGCATCACAATAAAACTATTCCAAACAATATATATTATATAGTTTTATTTTCTCGAAATCGAACTTGGGGCCTGTGGCTTACGTAACCAAAACCATGCACTTTCAGCTATCAATGCTTCACAAAATTTCTGTTTAAACTTTAATTTATAATATAGATTCTCGATAACGAAAAAATTCAGCTCCAAAACTTTGAAAAAACATACAATATTTTCTTATATTTGAATGCACTCATCCCGGTATCCTTTTTTTTTGACAACTAATCTGTCAATTCTCATTAATTTAACGTAACCTTGTAAAATTATTTGGAATGTGTCAAGGTGCGACAAATGACATTTTTTTTTTATGTGGT
The DNA here is from genome assembly GCA_014170235.1 of Listronotus bonariensis. Classification (NCBI taxonomy): domain Eukaryota; kingdom Metazoa; phylum Arthropoda; class Insecta; order Coleoptera; family Curculionidae; genus Listronotus; species Listronotus bonariensis. The sequence continues at coordinate 46,211 of JACEGR010001442.1, forward strand.
TTGGTTAAGTTAAAAAAAGTTTCTACTGGGGTCATAGGTCTACTATAAATATTATATCTCTAGTTTCTACACAAAAATATAGCATTATATTATATTCTACTTTAAAGCTATAATAGGTATATTATCGCTCGTCTTCCGTTGCCAGTTAAAATTTATTTTATTAAGTTGACTCAATTTTGAATAAAAATAAATTATATAAAAATTTTTAGAAAATGGTTATGAATAAAATAGCATACAAACCTCACTTTGCTCCTCTGTAAACCATTCTTTACTTTTGACAGTAATAAAACATATTTCACCTTGGTATGTAATGTACTATTCAACGCATTCTCGTATTCTATATAGAATCAGCTAAATGAAGTCGTTTATAAGCAATGTGTGGAAAGGAGATGGTCTAACGCGAATGCCGGAATGTAAACATTTCGGATTGGATGACCAATCCTACTTCCTTTGTTGCTGCTTTCCTGGCCAACATACTTTTTTGCAGGAATTTAAACTATATAATTTTCAGTATATTCATATGTTTTTTTTCTAAATAAAAATGGTTAATATCTAGTATTAATATTAATATTAATATTATAAATCTAGTTTATTTTTTTATTCTGTTCCTAATCAACATTTTTGAATAGAATTTTTGTACATGGCAAAATAAAAATAGAAAAAAATATCGTATTGCAAATGCTATTTTAAAGTCATAATTTGACGACATCGCTAAAAATTTTCCGAAAGAAAAACTAAAACTCGTGCTGCTCGCTTAACTGCACAATTATAAAATATGGCCGAAGTCTAAATGATAGATAATGGAAAATTAATTTACCCGGAAATCACAAAATGGTGAATTTTTGCAACTAAATGTTGACGCAAACTATAACGTTAAATTGATTTTAGGCAAAGACAATTGGTTGTGGTTTACACTAAAGGCAGCGTTTGGGCAAATACAGAAATTGGGTTTTTAAAACCGAATAGGAATACCGTAAGAAAAAAGTATTTAGATACTGAATATTTCAATACATACAAAAAAAAGTATTAAAATACTCAGGATTAGGTGTTCATGAATATTGGAGAGTAAAAAAGATCGTCTCCTAATAATTTTATGAATTTTAAAGGCAACAACATCCTGTTTCCTCGTGTCCTTAAAATAAAAAAGAGCAAAAAAAAGTTTTCGCTTAATATTTTAACGATTTTTTGTCACGGAATAGCGATATTCACTATTTTTTAGTATTCGAATACCGTATTCTAAATACAAAAGCCGAAATACTGACCAAAAAGTATTCTGCCGAACACCGAATACCAAACACACATATGTATTTGAATACCAGCCCAATGTATTCTGAACCCAATTCTAACTATAGACTTCCAGGACATTTTTGGCTTAAACGCTCGCTTGCTGTAATTTGGATGGGGAAGCTCGCTAAAATAAATATAGAAAAAAGTACAGATTGGTTTTTAATCGACTTTAAAAAGATTATCAATTTGCTGCGTATGTTTTTTGTGTCTATGTTACGAGATTACTCCGTCAATTGGCGACCGATTTTGAAAATTCGTTTTTTACTTAAAAGAGTGCACCTTCGCGGTGGTCCCATAAAACAAAAAACTAAGGTCAGGATCGCAAGAGAGAAAGGTACTAGTACTCTTTTCTCTCTGCCGTACGTTGTTCGTGCGACAAAGCTTTACTAGTGCCACCTATTGGTGGGACGTTTACCATAAATAATAATAATACGAGTGCAGTTTATCAATTACAATCAAAGATTATTAACAATTACACCCTTTAACAAAATTTACTCTTTTTACCAAACGTTTAAAAAAACTACAGTAAAAAACACAAAGACGTATAATTTGATTGATTGACATTGGGGGGTTCGTGGTTAGTTTTGGTTGGTTAATTTTTTTTTATTTGTTTTATCAGAAAATTAAAAAATTAATATTTAAAAAACCAGTACTAACCTTACCCAGCCCAACCCCTCCCAATGCCTGAGTTTTGCATGACCGCCTGTAACGTTTTAAACCAATCAAATTACACGTTATTGTGCTTTTTAATGTAGTCTTAAAAAGAGGTACTGGTAGTGTTTTTCAGTGTATGTTTACCGATTTGATGGTAAAAATAATAAATTAGAAAGCAAAAATAAACTAAAAAGCGAAAAATAAACTTTTTTTTAATTTAATGGACTTCAAAAAATGAATAAAACTAACTTAAGATTTACAAATAATATATAAAAAATAAGGTTGGGTAATAGCAAACCGGTTGAGCTAAATAACATATCACATAGGTAGAGTGAGAAAAAGAGACAAACTAACTAAATACCGGCATGTAAACATGCGTGACCTAATAGTGCTTGTTTTGTTATTCTATTACTGGCCGATATACCAAAACCTATTGCTCATGCAGTATGCGCTAAACTACTAAATGGTTATAACTAAATAAGCAGAAGCTTTTTATACTTAAATACCGTATGTTATTACCCGACTTCATTTTTTCTTATTTCTTTTTTTAATTTAATATTTATACATTTTTGTGAGTTTAATTTAACTCTGCTTATTTTTGTTTTAAGTGTTTATACTATTACTGTCACCTGAATTTTCGACGTGTTTTTAGCCGCATTTTAATGTCCATTTTAATAGCTTCATATTATGAAAAGTCGGACGCTTCGATACAGTTTAGAGGAGGAGAAAATCGGAGTCCCTACCAAATAGGGTTTGCCTTCTTTTCTAAGGGAACCAGGTCAAACTGGCATATTCCCTTGTAGTAGAGCTAAAATCTGAGCAATTCAATGTTAAATCTTTGTTTCTTAAAAGATGGTGAGTGGGCAAAAATCAGCCCTATTTTGCCCATCATAGCCATGAAAAGTTAAAGTTTTTCAAATTTAATTTATTATATCTACAAAAAGTTTAAGTATTGGTCTTTACATTTTTACAGAAATAGTATAAAAATGAATAGCAAGTCACATAAAACGGACATCAAACTTGGTATATTTATTGAAAGTTTGTTATTTTAAGTGAAGTCAAAGAATACCAATCCATAGAACCACCCAAGTGAGATTTCAGCGTACCCTAAAAAATTTAGTACCTACCACGACCAACAGATGGCGAAAGTAGTACGAAGTCGCTTTGCTAATACGATTACCATCAGAAAATAATAGCAGACGCTGAGGAGCAGTCGGCCCGATCAGTTAGAGTGAGGATATACGCAAAATTTAATAAAAATAAAATTCCCGATAAATGGACCCAGTATCCATAAGTTTATTAAATTTATTATTTCAGAATAGGATATATCGATGCGTTTTTACAAAACATCGTAAGCGACATTCGCCAATTTTACGGGAAATGATTTTTTCTTCCCATCGCGTTATTTTTAAAGAAAAACCGAGATCTGAATATTTTTATTTTAGATTTCTTCTTAAATTGAATTACAAAACAGACATATTTAACATTTAATGTCAAAATTTTTAAAATCTCCTAAAAAAAAATTAAAATCTAAACCTAAATAATAGTTAATTTTTAAATTATTTATTTTTATTTAATTTATCTTGACAACGGTGGCAGACTTGCCACCAAAACGTCGATTTTTAGTTCTCTATTTACTTGCTTTATTTTTTTTTTGGTTTTTTGGTACTATTAATTTATTTTTAGGCGTGTACCCAAATAACTACCATTAATTAAATGAACCGCCGAGCCAATATAGAACATATCTTCATCTGAAATAAAGCCAATGAAAAAAAAACGTTTCCCGTAAAACTGACGAATGTCGCTTACGATGTTTTGTCAAAAACCCATCGATATATCCTATTCTGAAATCATAAATTTAATAATCTTATGGATAATGGGTCCATTTATCGGGGATTTTATTTTTATTAAATTTTGCGTTTATCCTCACTCTAACTGATCGGGCGACTGCTCGTCAGCGACTGCTATCAATTTCTGATGGTAATCGTATTAGCAAAGCGACATCGTACTACTTTCGCCATCTGTTGGTCGCGGTAGGTACTAAAAATTTTTAGGGTACGCTGAAATCTCACTTGTGGGGTTCTATGGATTGGTATTCTTTGGTGAAGTGTCGTGAAGTTTCGACCAAAAAGGAATCTGTAAAGCACTCGACGCACCAACATTTTCTTTAGTCTTTCGAACACTCCAGGGAATGGGCTTCTTAATTAGCATTCATTTGTTTTGGTGCGTCAAGTGCTTAACAGATTATTTTTAGTAAAACATTTAAAAAATCAATAAAAGTAACAAAATTTCAACAAATATACCAAGTTTAATGGCTGTTTTATGTAACACTCCATTTATGTGTTTATGCTTCTTCTGAAAAAATGTAAAGACCAGTACCTTCTTATGGGTATAAAAAAATAATTTTGATAAGAACTTTTCATTTTCATGACTATGATGGATAAAAAGAGCTGATTTTTACCCACCTACTTTAACTACAAATAGCAAAGCATTTCGTTGTCATTCTTATTATCATCATCTTTTAAACTGGTGTAATATCCTTTGAATTTTAGGATTTAAATGTGAAGTTTATGCCGTGCTATATTTCTATATATAAGAAAAATAAATTTAATAGTTTTAGATATCTGATTTATCTTGTATAGTGTGAATAATATTGTTTCAATATTATTGGCCATGTAAAAAAGGCTAGTAGGCAGAAACTGTCAGGGTGCAACAAAATAAGGTTGATGTGTGTACCAGGGCACTGCGGAATCCGACGCAATGAAACGCAGACGCACTGGCCAGGAGGGTGAAGCCACGACATATAGTCGGAATCACACAAGAAAAAGACTGCAATGTCATCAGCTCGTCGTGTTTTGGTCTCACTTTCAAATTATTTCTCTTTTTGTTGCTCGCACACTATTTAAAAGACGCGATTAGAAAAAATAGTTTTTTCTTGAATGAATTCTACTCTACGTCGAACCAGAACCAGTCCTTGGAGTGCCAAAGCACGTAGTTCAAAGTGCAGTAAAAAAACTGGTTAAAGGCCAGCCAAGACCGCATTGGGAAACTTCCTCAACATAAAATATGCATAGGAAAACATACATTAGAGGATTATGTGCAAAAAAACAAAGAACTACTCAAAATGAGTAGGAATCAGCTAAGGACAAACACAGGTTTTTGCACTGGACATGCTGAAGTGAAAAAACATCTAAATTAACTAAGGTTCAGGGGCGTTTATACAACAGAGAGACTAACCAGAACTGAAGATTATGTAGAGCAGAAGCAGAACACATATGTCAGACTGTAAGGCACTGGATCAGAAAAGACAGATAATCTTCGAGAATTTTAGAGTGCCCTCGCAAACATATGGTATCCAGTTAGCAGACCTACACCGCCTTCTTCAAGGAACTAGGCTACTAAACTGGGTACAATAAAATGAGAGTATGGTAAAATAAACCTTCAGGCTGTATCATCGGACGCGTAGACAGCTCCAGAAGAGAAAAAAACTAGCTTTATTACACCTATTTTCTATGCCATAAAAATCCCCCGTTAAATTTAAAAGAGTGGATATTAAACTGAACAATGTTTTAATTTTTTTATGGCTCATTTATGACATTTTTTTATCATACATTGGAATGAAAATATCGGCCGCTTTTAATTTAGTCAAAAGGGAAAAATTACTGCTTACTAAAAACATTGTTTTATAAAACTTTGAACTATTTTAACAAATGTTAATGCAATTTTCGACAACAAAAGCTGGAAAAACACGTGTAGCTTTTATTTGTGTAATTTTTTGGTAACAATTGGCAAAATGAAATAACACAATGGCCACAGGCACATGTTTTGAAGCGAACAATTTAATAAAAACCTTTATTATTAATTTTTTAAAATTCTTATTTCTATTTAAAAACAGGCTTTAAAAAGATACTACATGTGATATATCCAATTAGTTGTTTTGGAAATATGGCTATCGATCGATCGAGGATTTGATATATTTATTTCTTAAAATTTTGGAAATATGCCCATTTAAATTTTAATATTATGATAAAACCAGTATTAGCTCTAAGCTGTAAGTACAGTGCCGCTGATAAAATGAAGAATATGTCCATCATTTTTTAATTCGGTTAGCCATATTTCCAAAATTATAAGAGATAAACATAGTCACATTTGGTAATTTTTTAATGCTCCTTGGAGTACCTTTTGTTCGTAACTAGTAGTAGTTCTTTTTAGGAATTAAAATTCTTAATTTTTACCAGATTGATCAGTATTAAAGATATGTACTATATAAGTTAGGCGGATTTCTTTTATTTGGTGGTATTTTGTTGGGTAAACGTCAAAAGGAACCGCTTTAACGTATACAGAATAAAAAAACCCACAAAAATTAAAAAAAAAAAAAATAAGTAGGAATATAAAAAAATAAAAATTGACGTTTCGGTGGAAAGTCTGCCACCGTTGTAAAGATAAAATTAAAATAAAATAAAAACCTAAAAGCTATATAATATTAAGAAGCTCCAGAGCCAGGCTAACACACTTGTAGGATCTTATTGTGCTTGATTGTTTTTTTGTAATTTTTTAAAGAAAGGATCAACTATGCAAGTGGTGAGTGTTAAAATTATGTATTTTTAAAGCAAAAAAACTCATCTTCTTTACGAGACCAGTTGAGACAAGAATCTTTAGTCTTAGCGGCATCACTACAAGCAACAAATATTCTATTTATACAGAATCAGCTAAGTCAAAAGGTTCACTGGCAATTCGTGAAAATGATGTGGTTTAACGAGTGTAGAATACCAATAGGTAGAGATTAAATTAATAATTCAGTCATGTAAACAAGGTATCACATCGCATAGTGCGTCGATATACAGAAACAGCCAAATGAAGTCGTTCATAGGCAATGTGAGGAAAAGAAACAGTCTTAGGTGTACCCGCATGTAAACATTTCGCACTGGGTGACGATTAGTCATCTTTTGTTGTCGCTTTACTCGTCGATATTCCAATACCTATTTGCTTAACCAGTATATACAAAAATGCCAAAATGAATATTTTCGTACAGACTTACATGTATAATATGTAAAAAAATGTGTTAAATGTATAATAATATTATAGTATTGCTCTCTATATTAACAGAGCAGTGTACGCTACTAATTAATAATAACAGAACTATTTTAGTGCAATAAGACTGATACGATTTTTGTCTCAAAATTCCTATCGCTTAACGCACTGTGAATCTGTCCCACTTTGTTATTGCTTTACCTGCCTATATACCTTAAACTTAGCAGAACCGATATAAACATCTCGTATCACGCTGTATGTTCGGAGTAAACTTTAAAACTACTGAACCGATTTTAATCAAATTTCATTCCTGTCTGTCATTTGGTTCAACTTAAAAGATGGAATAACTTTTATCTTTATTATGGACCTTAATATTGGTTTTTGCAAATTAATGGCTAAATTTAACAACGGCTTGTTAAAGGATTTTAAATTAAAAATATTAGTTTCCTAAGTAAAAACTTTAATTAAAATTACTTGCTTTGCTAAATGTTGGAAATGTTGTTCTATGGATGGTTGAATAATAAACCATCGCACAAATGGTAATAATGGAAATTTAATAACCTAAATTTTAATGAATGTTTATGGTACATTTACGGCATTTTTTATTGCGTTTAAAAATGAAAATGTTTGTTGTTTGTAATGTAGTCAAATTTAGTGGTTATTCGAAATCCAATTTTATTAAACCCCAAAAATATATGGCGCTGAATGATTATGACAATTTTTGAAAACAAAGGTTGGTATAAATGCGAGTTATGTTTACTGGTAATAACAGCAAAGGGTAAAATTTATGAGTAAGTATGCAGAGTGTTTTATTTAAAAAAATAAGTCTGTTAAATTATTTCTTTATTAAATAAAACTTGTGACTACACATACGAATATACAGGGTATCCGAAAATGACGTGTATAGTGAAAGATCATCAGTTGTTGCTGGAAAAGGCAATAATCTAATTTAATTTATGTTACGTTTTACGGGTCAAAGATTTTTTATTTTTTTTTACTTTTTGAAATAAATTAAAAACTTTTTACTATAATATAATTACGGATCCGGGATAATACTACAAACTCATCATAAAAAGTATTTTTCTTCTAATAAAACAATAGTATATTATTATTTTTTATTATACCATTTTAGAGCCGCTTTTACAATATCGTGTCAACTCTAACTCAAGGGTTTAAGCACAGATGGTTAAAGTCCTATCTAAAAAAATGTCAATGTCACTTCTTAACATTGTAGTTTTGATTTTTTTATTGAGGTTTGTTTCTAGGGCAGGGGCGGTCATATCAACTTTCCGAGGGGGGCATATGATCATTAAATGCCCACATTTGCCGCCCCTGTTCTAGGGTAGAAGTATTGTAAACCAAGGATTAACACGACATTGTAAAAGCGGCTCTTAATAAAGCAATTTTTATGCTGTTTCGCATATTGCAAACATGCACAAAGACAGACATGGCAAAATAAAAAATGTGCAATGTTTTCGTATACAATAACATAAGAGGGAAAATTTTGTTGGTAAAATATTTCGATTGTATGAACGTGCTTGGCAATTTCGTGAAATATGTCATTCACTCGCCTGACGGCCCGTGGTTTAAAAAAAATGTCAGAAACGAAATTAAGAAAAAGCTACAAATTTGAATAGAACAAGATAAATATTTTGCCTTAAAATTCTTTTTAAATAACAAAGGATATTACTGATAATTGATATTAAAGTTTGACTTTCTATCAATTTTAACAACCAGTTTGGATGACAGAAGTTTATTTGCTATTAAAGAGTACATGCCATTTAATCACCTATCTAGAAAAAATGTATTTAAAAAAGGGTGATGTTTAATTGGTCTATTTCATAATTAGGGAAATTATCAGTAGAAAACAAGAGGTTGCTATGACATTTTGGCAGTGTAAAACACTCTAGTGAAATAGTCGCGATTACAATACATTCTTAAAGTGCGAATAAAATAAAAATTTTAGTAACTAGAAGTTTTTATATTCAAGTAAAGTAAAAAAAAACACCAATATTTTTATTTTCATATGATTAAAAAACCATCGCAAACGAGTCACAAAATGTCATTAAATTCTGTTCAATTTAATTCATATCATCTCCATTGGCACAATAATTTATTTTTCTGTCCTCTTTCCTATCAAATAACGTCATCGTCATCATTTAGCGAAGCGTAAAGTTTTTGAATTAAACTGGATAGAAATACATCCAACATTTTAAAATTAAAACGTAGGCAAAATAATTACTTTTAAATAAAAAAACTTTTTTGCTGGATTTTATTAAAACGTACATAAGCCCAAGTTAGTTATTCTATTGTATTTACAGGGTCTTCTTTATTATTTTAAAATACAAATAAAGTATGGTCCATTAGGTGTGTAACAAATGAAAAACTTATTTATTTGCGATTTGTCAGAAAACCCAAAAGACAAATGGACATTACCAGCCTTTAATAGTAAAAGTAATTTTTTATTATTGATAGTAAAAATTTAAAACTTTTTTAAATATAATTATTTAAATTTCAAATAAACACAATAACATAGAAATTATAACACAAAATGCAAACATATAAAGAAACCCTTTATGTTATTTTGTAGCTATAAAGATAAAGCACATTTGTCTGTATATAACTTAAGGATATTGATTTTATTGATATCATTTGTTATTAGGTATACACGGCATCCATAAAGTCTTCCACAAATTCGATTACAACTCGGGTAATGTACTTAAGAAATAAGTAAGAATAACCATAAACTAAGAAAAGGAATTGTAAAAGAGTTTATGTACAGTGAGGATTTTAAAGTTGCTCCCTTCCTCTTAATTTTTGAACGGGACAAGATATCGAAGTCGAATAAAACTTGAATAAAAAGGTGTCATTTAAACTACTTTTTGACACCAAAATTTTTATGGTCACGAGGCCTAGTGCCAAGGGGGCGTTATCAACATTTTATTTCTAATTGAAAGGGGGTTATTTGGCACCTCGTTTTAAAGGTCCTTTGATTATCTGCTCAACGCTAGTTGGCTTTTAAAAATTGGCCGAACCGTTCTAAATATACCAAATTTATGCCAAATTTTAAACGCTTGTAAGTGTAAAACGGTGTATCAGATTTTTTACAATAAAACAGTGTTGGGTAGAGAACCAAAGGGCTATAATTGCAAATATGAATGAAGAAAAAACACACTATTTAAAAACAATATAAAAACACGTGTACAACACAAAAGTTTATATTACTCTGACACTTGACAAAAGTATATTATCATAAAATGTATAAAATATCGTTCAATGTAAAAGCAAAAGGTATTGCAATTTCTTATATTTTTTCGGAAATTGCATTACTTCTAATTGTGTCTCTTAAATGTTCCCCACATATATTTAAGCTTTTGGGTAAAACTTTATTTTCTAATTTTAAAGCTCGAATTCATATATTTCTACACTCTGGATCGCTGGGTAACCCTAAACAAGTTTAAATATTCGATAATTGTAAGCTGTTAAAAACTCATCAAGTAATATCCCTTAATAAAATGTCTCTATTTACCTGTAAAAAGTGAGGTGCGTAAATGAGTACCAATATTCACTTTCAGATCATCAAAATACACCAAAAAACGCCATATTTGATCACTTTTGGCTTGCCAAATTCAATAGCGTAGCGAAGTGGGACAGTTCGCCCCGGGCCACCAGTTAGAAGATGCCCCCAAAAGGGTGTATGTATAGAAGAGAAGGTTTAATTTTTTTTTTTTTCGTTTTTAACTTTATTCGACTAAGAAAAAAGTCAAAAATGGGGGACCCAGACCACACAAACTGTATAATATATTGGAAACGGCCCCGTTTGGGAGTAAAGACCTTTGTTTTTGCTCTAATTTTTTTAAACAAAGAAACATTAATTTACTGAGATAGTACGGACCCCGATACCTCTAGCTACGCCACTGGCCATATTGTCAAATGAGAGGGCGTCACTCGCAAGCGTCAGTAAGCGTTCATTCATGTTTAGTTTACGATATGAGTAAAAATCCGCAGGCAGCGTTGCCGGGCTTGACAAATAACCACACCTTTTAAGAATTTAGCCTTAAAAAAATAATATTAACTAGTAATTTTTAAACATATTTAGTTTATGGTCATATCTTAAAATAATAGAAATATATTTATTGTTTATTTATAAAGTTATAATACGAAATCCTTTAATATAAGCTTGTCCAATAATTACTTGTGGTTAGTAAGTTTACAGTGGAAAAATTAAATTTGGCAAACCGCATTTTAACGCTTTTACTGTGATGTATTAATGACAACAGCTCAAACGTAAACAAACCTGGTCCATTTGTCGTTGGAAAACCCCCTTTTTTAATAGTTAGTACATGGTCTTAAACTGAATTAAAAAAATAATAATATACAGGGTAAGTCAGAATTCAAAACTGCCCAAAAGTAAATATAAAGTCAAGACCTACTTTTTAAATCTTTATTTATTTATTATTTTTTAAATTTTATTTCTGCACTTTTATAAAAATTTAAAACATTTTTGTACGATATATAAGATATAAATACACATATGTTTTTATCTACTTATAGTATATTTGCCCTATTAAAAAGCATATTTGTAAAATTCTAGGACCATGTTAAATGTCATGTAACAAACTTGAAGATAGCGAACAAAACAATATAAACCTAGTTTAATTTTACAACATTGTTTTTATTAATTTAAATTTGTTTAAAAGTTAGTAAGTTAAAACTGCTTTATGCCAAATAACTTTACTATTTAATATTTTGTCGTATTTTTAGATCAGGGTCCTTTACTTTTAAGCAGTTTTTTATTTTTGGAGGCAGTGTGTATATCCTTTTATCCTTATATTTTTATTAAAACTAACTACAGCTAGTTTAGTTTGGGATCATGCACCAACTTTTATAAAAAATAAAATGTCCCGACAAGTAGCAAATAAAAAGTTTTCCATTTGTTTCACATTTAGAAGACCAAACTGTATAAAATAAATATTTTTTTCTATAATATTATTTAAATTATTATTTTACCCAAACCTTTGTTAAAGTTCAACAGCAATATTTGAAAACTGTAAACCTTTAAATAAAACCAGCAATAAAGGCCAATCACGTGCCGAAATATCGACATGCACAGCCGATTATTTTAAAATTATTTATAAAGCAATTACCCATATTTTTACTTTTTATTTTAACTGAGACTTTTAAAGAATCAGAAGATTAACTGACAGTGTGCAATGGTTTTTGAATTAATAATACGACGTTCAGTGGACCAAAAATAGTAGTTTTAGGTACATGTTATTCGTAAGTTAAATTTTTATTGTAATTGAGCCACGTGTAGATTAAAATACTTTTAATAAAATAAAGGAAAATTCATGATATCTTTATAAGGTATTAAACTAAGGCTCATTTTCACAAAGTCCAGTCAGTTTCCGCAGGGCCGTTTATAGGGTAAGTGACAAAATATTATTAGCCGCCCCTACAATTTTTTTGCTTAAAATTTTTGAAGAGTAAAAAACAGGACACAACCTTTAAAATAGCCTTTTTTCTAAACTAAAAAATTTTGTCTGTAAACCGCCCGCCATTCATTCCAGACTTTCAATTAACTTTGTACTTTTTTTTAAATCTCGAGGGACAAAGCAACCTAGAAGTAACGTTTGACATTGTAAGTAAATTTCTGTTAAAGAAGCTTCTTATATTGCTTAATGGTTCATTATCTAAAGCATTTTCATTGGAGTCAAGCTCGACAACATTTCCTTCATCTGGCTGATCGACATTGGCTACATCCGGCTTATTGACGTTCTCTTCATCTGGATTATCGACATTTTTTTCGTGGAGCCCAATAGTCTTAATATTTATTTTCAGAAATATTGTCACAATCGGACTGGTTCAAGCTTCTTAGGTTTTATAAATGTTTAATCATTCTCCTAGGTTTCAGATAGGTTAAACTACCTAAAATAAAAAAAGGTAAATATTTTGTAAGCTTAACGACCTAATGTTCATTAATACTAGTTCATCTAGTTTTTGTGTTAAAAAACCAACACGTTCCATTTTTTATAAAACAGTACAGATTTACTTTACCCCAAACTACAAATGTAATGACAAAATTCAAATAATATTTTAACATTTTTATTTTCTAAGCATCTATTGCGACTTTCCAGAAAAGACGCGATTTTTGTCATTTCCTAATACCAGCCTTTTGCACTATTAAATCTTTTAAATAAACCCCCGTGATGTATGTTCAGTACTATGGATCGAGGGAGTTAGCGCTGCCATTTTGGTTTTTGGTGAAAAATATAATAAAACACGGTTGTCCGTTTAAATAAAATTCAGGTCTCAGGAAAATATTACAAACGGTTATTGAAAAAATCGCCGTTGAATCAAAGGGAAGTAATTATGTATAATTAAAAATCAAAGATTTTTTATAGTTTATTTGTTTTCTGAAAGTTTAAATTAAAAAAATATATTTAGCTTTTTCTCCGAAATAAAGATATTTTTTAAAACTTTTTAAGAAAATTAAACCTTTAATATATTTATTATAAATGACTATTCTGCCGTTGCATAACATAATAAAAGTTGCGATTACTTTAAAAGAAATAAATAAATATATTATATAAGATCTTATTTTTTAGATTGTGATAAAATAATTTCGACCGAAAACCCTTGACTTATGTTTAGGGGTTGCAACCTTCCCTCTCTCTCTCTCTGTACAGTAAGTAGTTTTTTTTAAATATTATTTTGATAAAAATACTTATTTTTTTATTTCATCTTTTTTATCTTTGGAGAATCCACGAAGGCTGAAAGCCTAAATACTAACGTACCGTGGGTGTCTTAGGCAAGGTAAGAGAAAGTTTGTTAACACGTGACCTTAAAACTTGAAGATTTCGGGGAGAAGGAAACACCTTCGCTGGCAGTAGGTTCCATAGTGTAAAAACTCCAGGGATAAAAGAACGAACAAAATGGTAAGTTTGGAGCCTGTCCAGTTGGACTGTATAGGGATGCATACGTGCGGCACCACGAGTTTCTCTGTTGGGAGCTGCAAGAGGAGGGACTATACTAGATAATTCGTCGGTGCAGAAGCCGTAAAAGTACCTATAAAAGAGAGATAGATCTCCCACAGCTCGACGTTGGACAAGAGTAAGTAAAAGATCATTAATAAGACGAACAGCTTTTCTTTGAATGGCATCAAGAATGCTGAGGATTGTAGGGGATGCCATTCCCCAGACATGAGAACAATATTCCTGAGTAAGTCGAATTTGGGACACATACATAAATTGGAAGGAGAAAAATAGTTTTTGGCTCGGAAAAGAAATCCAAGCTTTTTTGAAGCCGCGGTGGCTATAGATACAATGTGTTTATGCCAGTTAAGGTTATTCACAAATGTAACGCCCAGAAGGTTGAATGTGCCCCTGCTCTGCAAAACCTGGCCACTCATGGCCACTCATAAGCAAAGGGTGAGTGTTTGATGATTTTTTTCGCGACAAGGAACATGATTGTGTTTTGGATGCATTAAATTAAACGAGATTTTTGGCGCCCCAATCCAATATCAAATTGAGATCCTGTGAAACAGATATCTACATCGCCTTGCGTTTGCTTTCCAAGTCGGGTTGAGATATTGGTTTGAGAACCTGAAAACTGGAGTAAAGGGTACTATCGTCAGCTTTACTAACTATGAATGGGATTGGTTGTGGAAAAAAGAAGGCCGTTGATGTGAAGAAGAAACAAAGTTGGTGCTAATACTGAACCCTGAGGCCGTAGGAGGGAAGTTTATTGAGAAGTGCGTCATGCCAGACCTGGTCGAAAGCTTTAGATATATCAAGAGCAATGATCTGGGACTCACCTAGAAACTCAAAAGACTTGTTCTAGTTGTGTGAAACGAAGGAAAGAAGATCTGCTGGAGATCTTTAGGACGAAATCCGTATTGCCTGTCATGTAAAATTTTACGTTTTTCGAAAAACCTAAGAATTTGCGGGTTAATGGATTCCTCCATTACTTTACAAAGCATTGAGAGAAGTGAAATAGGTCTATAGTTGGATGGAAGAGATTTAGATCCTTTCTTGGGAATAGGCTGGACACGTGCAGCTCTCCAGCTGTCTGGAAAAATACCCGTGTCATAAGAAATTCGAAAGAGCCTGGTTAAAATAGGTGCAAGTGTAGAAGCACATTTTGTTAAAATGATTGCTGGTATTCCATCTAGCCCAGACGATTTCATGGTGTTAAGAAAAGAAAGGATACGCTTAATGTGTTTAACCTTAAAAATAATATTGGGCATTTTAGGAGGAACTAAGGAAATAGTTGAAATTAAATGATTGACAGGTGGATAAAGGGTTGAATTGGCAGCAAATTGTTTAGCAAATAGTTCGGCCTTTCCTTTAGATGTAGAAATAATTTCATCTTTCAAAGTTAATGGTAAAAAGACCAGGTACAGAAATTTCCACTGATGTTTTTGGCAAAGGACCAGAAGGATTTGCTGCCATTTGAGCAAGAAAGTACTTTTTTTATACGGTTATCAAAGGAGTTTTTGGCTTCTAAGATTGTTTGGTGGTAGTGGTTTCTTGCTTCAATGCAAGCTTGTCGATTTTCTGGACCAGGATTCTGTAGAAACTTTTTGTGAGCTTAAACTTTTAAAAGTATAGCTTTATCACATGTTTAAGTGAACCAAGGGTTTGGTGGTTTTCTTGGTGTGAGGTACATAGGTTTTAACGCCCAATAGAATTGACTCGGTCAGTTGCTTACAGATTTCGGAAGGATCCTGGGGAGAAAAGCAGATAGTGTCCCAAGGGTACGTGGCGAAAAAGTCCTAAGGCCATCCCAGTCGGCTGACTTGTAGTGCCATACGGTGCGTGGTGGCATGCATTTATTTACCTCAGGATGTACAGAGTAAGATACAGTATTTAAGCCATGATCTAAGCGACCTAGAGGGGAAGTAACAGATGCTTCATAGAGTTCAGGGTTAGAAGTAAGAAAGAGATCTAAGGGGTTTGAACTATAATTTGGGACTCTAGGAAAGTAGGTAGAAGTTATAATAAGGTTGGTAAGAGAGTTGCTGACTGCGAAGATTTCGGCTGCTCTGCCTTGAGGGTCACTTTTGGATGAGCCTAGCCAGTCCTTATTATGGATATTGAAAACGTCAAGCACGATTACTTTGGCCATTGGAAACTGGGAAATAATACTGATGGATACAACAGATAAATTTAGTAGAAGACCTGAGGGAAAGTTTAAGCCAAAGGACATCGGGCCTACCCGATTGAAGATTGGAAACTTGAGCACAAGTTAGATCGTTGCGAACAAAAGCACACACGGCCTCATGTGGGCGAAAAGACGAACAAGTTCGTAGCCTGGAAAAAGAAGGTGGCTGGTTGAAGTTGTAGGACTTATTTGGGTCTCCGTTAAACAAGTATGTGGGGCTTAGATGACTCAAGGTGATGTTGAACGGATTTTATATTGGTGTTAACCCCACATATATTTGCAAAGGAAATCCAACCTTTCGATGATGGCCCCCGGATGCACCCCTCGCCCGGAGATCCGAATGGAGGGGTATTTTACCTCCGGAATATTTTACTCCCGGATGTGCCGCCATCATTTTTACATAATTTTGGGGTGAAAGGAAAAAAAGAAAAGAGAAAAGAAGGAAGTAGGAAAACTGACTCACTTACCCAAAACCCAAAACGTCCATTAAGACTTGACGGGTCCTTTAAAAGGTGAGTGGGGTGGTACCTCCTCAGCTACTTTTTTAAAGTAATTTTAACATTTACCATGTTATGCAAGGGCAGAATTATCCTTTATAATACACATATACAAGGTTTTACTTTTTAAAAGTGTTATTACCTATCCTTATTTCTGGAAAAAAGTCAAATGGGGAAGGGTCGCACCTCACGCTAGCTGCAGCTTAAAAGGAGTGCATTTTAGAACATATTTTTATAAAAAATATTTTAATTTGACCTCGATTACACGTCCTTAAAATATTTGTTCCGAACTCTAAAACACCCTGTGGAATACCAAACAAGCTTTAGGTAAATTGTTGATTATATTTGTCCTTTGTTCTACGGTAACTTTAATTTAACAAGAAACTCCACAAACTCCGCAAGCGTGGCACCTTCGCAACGAGAAATCCAAAATATATGTCTGGACACGTGCATCGAGTGCCAAGCACGTGCCGCGAAAATACAAGGCCCTCTCGGCTCTCGTTTAAAATAGATGCCGATCTATTATAGATTTTGTCTTTGTACTGTTGGTATTACTAAAAGAGATTACTTGAGACACGTGGATAAAAACTTAAGAAATAGAGTTTATGCATTCACATGGGCGATGAAAAAAGCACGATATCTCGAAGGTTATGTTTTTACCCTCTTAACTTTGAGAAAAAAACTGTTTTTTTTTAAATATCCTAATAATTTTTTACCCAATTTTGTTTAAATTTGGCAATATTATTATTAACATTAAGGGAGTAATTTACCACTAACTTAATTACATTTAACAAATCCAGTGGCGTCTCGAGAGGCAACTGAAGAAATATTTCCAACAAAAAATCGGTACGCCAACAACTGTGTAAATGCAAGTCTGTAAAATTTTGTGCTCAGATTGCCAAATAAAAATACCTTTTCTATGTTTAAGTTTTTCTTTCAT
The DNA here is from genome assembly GCA_014170235.1 of Listronotus bonariensis. Classification (NCBI taxonomy): domain Eukaryota; kingdom Metazoa; phylum Arthropoda; class Insecta; order Coleoptera; family Curculionidae; genus Listronotus; species Listronotus bonariensis. The sequence continues at coordinate 63,785 of JACEGR010001442.1, forward strand.
ATCTTCCTTAGGTTTAAGAGAAAAAAATATACCTAATTGCATATTTATAGACCATAAAAGAAACATTATGAGTTTTCTTTCAAATATTAGGTTTTAAAATTTTAAATTAGAATTAGGTAACAAAAAATTATAAATACTTATTAAAATAAGGTTTATATCCAGTATACCATACCTAAACAAGTGTTTGGAAATGTTTTTTTTTTTTTAAACTTTTAACACCCTGTATCTCAGAAGTTAAGACGTTTAGGACATGTCTTCATATGAACTTTTCTTCCTAAAATAAGCTAAGGAATTATACCCTGTATTTTCAGCATTCAATTAAATTACACCCTGTATAATACACTTACATATACCCGTAGACTTAAAGCAAATAAAATAGATTAGTGTTATTTTTTGCCATAAATAAAATAAATAAAGCAAAAATGTAGACTGTATCCATAGCTTTGTACAGGGTGGCGCCTTTCGTTGACCTTGCAGGGTTAAGCGAAAACTAAAAGCGGTAGGGCAAATCTGATTGTACAATCCTGGTTTCTGATTTTTTTTGAAACAAATTCAGGGGTGTAGTCTGGTAAAAGTTGATTTCCAACAAAAAAAGTTACAAGTCTTCCCTAAAAATATGGTCACGACCAAATGAATCGAAATGGCATTTAAGATATATTTTTGATTTTTTCTACAGAAAAATACAACTGAAGACCACACGGAAAACAGTGAAGGTCCTTTTGGTATAAAATAATATGTTTGCAGTTCGCAAATTTGTATTTTTACAATAACTTTACTTAGGTAACTCTAATTTTAAAAATATGTTAACAATAGTACTGGTAACATAACAGACAACTAAATATTTTTTTTATAGCTAAGTACATGTTACAACTTTGGTACAGTTTAATATTTAATGGTAAAACCACTTTCCTGAGCATTTCACACTCTTGGACATTTATTGTTTTTTTCTTGTGGTCTTTAATTATTATTAACAAGAAACTTAGAAACAATATAGGTACATCACTAAATTCTACGTTAAAATCCCTAATACTTTTCTATTTACTTTTTTTCTATGTAACTTCTTTTTTTATATTTTAACTCAGTGAACTTCCTTGGTGGTCCTATTGATCTACAATAAAGAATCTGATAATGGAATCCTGAGAAAATCAAGAGAAAACCTTAAATTTTAAAGACACGTTAATGTTTTTCTTATACTTTTTAAATTAATTAAATATTTTCGTCTTAGATAGGTTAAGAAAAAGAGATAAAATAATAATTAAATAAAAATTAAAAAACAAAGAAAAAAATAAATGGTAAAAGTTTTTAAATAAAGTCGGCTAAAAACATAATTATGTATACTAAATAATAAGTAAATAAACAAAAGCTTTCTATGCTTTGATAACATATTTTATAAGGCGACTTCGTTTTAAACCTTTTAATAGTTATTTTTTTAAGATGTTTGTTTTTCCTTTAACTTCGGATTTTCTTAAAGTTGTTTTAATTTCTTTTCTTATTGTGTATTCTGTTATTACTAACGTAATTTGGGCTGTGGCTACGCAAAAACTACACCTAATCAGTCTTTAAATATTGCCCCAAAATCCGTGAAATATCTCCCTGTCGTTTAAGGACAGTTTTATGCAAGCTACACGTGCGTACATTTGATGGGATTTTGACTGATAGATAGAAGGAAATTGGGGGCGCAAAAATTGCAGTTACCCTTATTTGGGGTTGATAAATTTGCAGATTAGAGGAGGTTGGATCTCTTTTAAGATTGGGGTTTTTATCTTTAAGTAACCAGTGTTTTGGGTGTAATGGGCTGTAACATTTATGCAACGTTATGAGGACATTGTTTTGATGATTGGGAGCACTGTTGCCGAGTATGAATAGTTTTAGCTTTGTTTTCGGTTTGTTCTGGTTCGATTTGTTAACCAAATATGACTATAAAATGATAATAACATAACAATCGTATTTAAAATATCTTTACAATATACATAAATGAACACGTAAAAAAACTTTTTACAATCAAAGCGCATATTTACGTTGTCTACCATCGTTTCGAAATAAAATTATTTCAAAAAATTTAACTGAATTTTTAACAAACTTTGGGTGTTGATTATTATGTTTTTTTTTGTTTTTTAATAAAAACGAGCACTTTTATAAACGAGGCATTAAACTCCAGAAAAAGTATAGGAATCGTTGTTTAACAACTTAAATAACACAAAGATTGACTAACTTTTAGCACTCCGAGTAATTTTTATACTGGATGGTGCGTCACCGATCGGAACATAGGAAATCCCATGTAGATTTTAAAAGAGTTAACCATTGACTCCCTATACATTTTACAAAAAAATATAAGATAACTGTTAGAAAAGACCAATCTTATAAATTCTTATGCGTTCCAAGTTTCAGAAAAAATTAATAAGCGAATTCAATGTAATTGCACAATTACCAAATTTTCGGTTTAGATAAAACCAAAGACAATTATGTTAGTAAAACTATAATTGTCTTTGGTAAAACCAAACAGACAGCAGTCACCCCAAAACAATTTATTTTCCCTTAAATACTGAGTGTCATTGATTTATTGACACTTTTTCTCATGTCACTGACAACATTTATATTACAGGTGCCTGTTTGGTTTTATTGTACAAAAAATTTGGTAATTCAAAAACTTATCTTACATTTTTATCTGTAAAATGTACAAATGGCCAATAATTAACCTCCTTAAAATTTAGATGGGAATTTCTCTGGATATCCTTCATCCGGTATAATGTCACGAAATGTAAGTTTTTGTGACTCTGATTATGACTCTATACAATTTATACAAACACTAGAACACTTAACAGCAGTTGTTAACTAACTTTTTTGTTGCATTCATCTAATAAATAATAAAAAAAAACTTAAAATACAATAAGTGCAACAACAGCAAACACAATATGACTAAGAAGCCGGCTACGGTAAGAGGCGGCAAGCAGCAAGCGGATAGCGGAGAGTGCACTATGCTAACATAAATACCTGCTACCTCTTATCCCAATGTTGGGATAACCTTCTTTAACCCGAATTGTCCCAGAGTTGCCAAGTGGCAACGTTACGGCTACCTACGGAAACAATTTTCTAACCAATCAAAGCTAACGTTATGTTGTCCGCTGACCATCGTTTTATGCTTACTAAGGACCTTCTTGAGCGCGCCAAACCGGCAGGTCAGTCTTACGAACGAGTTTGCAGTGAGCGTACCTCGTTAACTTTCAAGGTAAAAGAAAATGGCGGAAAAATGTATTCAACTACATGACAAGGTAAATTTATTTTTATATTTTTTTCTGTAATATATATATTTTTTTACAACGTTGTAATATCATCTAGAAGGATATAGGTTCATTGAGTTGCAATTTGCTTTTTAAAAGTTTAATTTTTACGGCATATTTTGCACGATGTTTTCATCGTTGCCATTTGGCAACGCTGGGTTATCCCGCTTGTTTATTTAGTTTAGTTGAAAAATTATATTTGTTTTACGAATTTTATCAACTTTTTCAGAATATTGACCAGTAATTTAATTTTTTGCATGTTATGATTATGATTAAACGTCGTTAATTTATTTTTAGATGAAAACTATTCGTACATAAGTAAAAACGTTTTGTTAAAATCTATTGGCTCTTTTTGATAACAAACTCACAGGTGAAACATTGTGCAGAATATTTTGTAATTGAAAATATCGTTTTATTTTGTTGCTAAAGTTAAAGTCGCATTCCATCATCTAGTTTATCTTATCCACAATTCTTAGCTCCAGGTTTTATTTTACAGAGCAATATCACTTCAAGAAGCTCTGATTACTTAGATGAAATTATGTCAGATGATGATGAAGCAGAGTTGTGGTACATAGAACCACCGGACATAGAGGATGGGGAATTAAGCGGTGAAGACGACGGTACTGAAGCAGAAGAAGGTGCGCCGATGATGTCCTAGTCAGCTAAAGGCAAATTGTGAGATAGTATTAGATCTGGTCGGCGTATTATTCTATCAAGGACACCTTAGTAGAGTCAGAAAAGAACATCTCAAGATGAATCTTCAAGCGACGATGAAATTTTAGCTGATGTATTGCGCAAACTTCAAGAGAATTCTACAAAGGAACCCCAGACTTCATTTATTACTAAACCATCAACTTCTTCTGGTGCCAGTCGTTTACTTAAAGTCCTTCCATCTAAATATATGGTACAATCGCCTTCTGATAAAGACACCAAGTTTCACCTGAGAAGATAATCTTACCGGAATGACTCCAATATTTCCACCAGCAAATTATGAAGACTGCAAATTGCTAAAAGCCCATGAACAGTCTTGAAAATTCGTCGATGATGATTTACTTCAGCATATTTGTAATGAATCAGGTGGCATATGCAACTTTTCTTGTGGGCAAACCAAATCCTAATATTTCTGTAGAGGAGTTAAAAGTATTCATTGCTATCCTACTCATTACTGGCTATAATTACCACAGTCGTGTCAGAACGCTTTGGAGTACTGAAGAAGATCTTCAAAATGTCATGGTATAGAGAATCAATGCGTAGAAACCGATTTCAACAAATATTGCAGTTTCTACATTTCGAGGATAGTCGTGTAAAACGGGTACTGATAGGGATAAAATGTGGAAGCTTAGACCCGTAACAGATCATTTGAAATCAAATTTTTCTAAAACACTTTCATCCTGAGCAAAATTTATCCTACGATGAAAGTATGATTGCTTATTTTGTAGACATGGCTGTAAGCAATTCATAAGAGGCAAGCCGTTGCGTTTTGCTACAAAGTATGACGTTACAAAAAATTTCCGCCGGTTATCTTGTAAACTTTGAAATATATCAAGGTAATAACTAAGATCAAACCTGTACGAAGAAAGTTTCGAAAAATGTGCTGCTCCACTTGTTAGTATGATTGATGATTTTTCACCTGATGTTCAAGAACTGGCATTTTCATTTTACTTCGACAATTTATTCACCGGATTCCCACTATTAGCATATTTAAAATCTCGTGGGTATTCTGCATCTGGGACCATAAGAGAGAACAGAATTCCCAAAAAGTTGTCCTGGATCCCAAGGATAACTAAAGAGTAAAAACCGCTGAGGTTTCGCTGTTTCCTCAAAATCTGAAGACCCGAAATTGTCGTAACAAATGTGGTAGATAATTCTGTAGTGTCAATGGCATCAACAACATTTGGAGTAAATCCAGTGTCGAAAGTCCAACGCTATTCTAAAGCTCAAAGACAGCGAATAAGTGTGTCTCGTCCGTGTGTTATCGGTCATTATAACAAACACATGGGTGGCGTAGATCGGATGGATCAGAATGTCAATTTATACCGCATTGAAACAGAGGTAAAAGTGGTGGAGTTGTATTTACTTGGCTGATCGACGTATCAGTACAAAATGCCTGGCAGCTCCACAGATCGGCAATATCCGACCTTGTCCCAGCAAGAATTTCGGCGCCATATTGCAACATATTGCAAACACTCTGACGACAAGATGCTAAAGGATCTGGGCCTTCAATGAAAACGTAAACTGGAAGATACACTCCTTACGAAAAACGCTTCGCTATGATGGTCTTAATCACTGGCCAATTCCTATAGAAAAAAAAGACGATGCGTTGAGATTATTGCAACAGTATTATGCGTACTGCTTGCGAGAAGTGCAATGTTACCTCTGTGTATTAAATGCTTTATGATATCATTTACAAGACTAGTACTCTCATAAATATTGTTAAGTTCAATAAAGATTTCTTTAAATATTGCTTGTATCGTTAACTTATTTCGAATTCTCAATATCCCGGACGTTGCCATATGGCAACATCAATTTTAAAAACTAATGACACGAAAAATAAAACTTACCTATTTTTAAGTTTCCATAACCCTAAGTAAACCTTTTTATAAAAACCTTAATATATCATGCAAAAAAAAATTTGGACATATCGGGTTAAGGGCATAACGCACTGATACTTGCCGCTTTCCGCTCGCCGCTTGACGCTTGGTATCGTAGCCGTAGCCTAAGAAATGTCATAGTGCCGCAAAAGGATTCAAATAATTTCCGATGGGGGCGCTAATTATAATTGCTAATTGTTTTTGTCATTGTTAAGAAGTTGTTTTATTTTTCTTTTGTTTTTTTTTATTGCATTTTAGAACATACAGCGTTTTTTCGGAAGTTCTTACCAAATGGGAAACTTTTTATTATCAACTTTACGAAAAAAGTGCCTTGTCATAAAAAGTTCTGCTTGATGAGAAAATAAATTTCCACAAAAATTTTTAAAGGTTGGATGTACAGGGTGGCTAAAAAATTACTTGTTTTCAAATTAGAATAAAGGTTATTTTCTAACTAAGGTACCAAACTTTAGAGAGTGATTTCTTATGTCATTTTATAAAGAAAAGTTTTTATAAACATATATCCGAAGTTGCTTGGTTTCTGGAATACAGGGCGGTAATTATTTTTTAAAAATTTGTTTTTTTTAATAACTTAACTACCAAGCCAGATATGAAAAAAAACGTACTTTACTAAAAGGTTTTTTTTGTTGCTTATAGGAAAAAATATAAACTACATAACTACATAAAAAGCCAGTGGCGTACAGTTGGCACAACAACCAATATGATTGATAGAAAAATGTACACCACTGGCTTTTTCTGTGGTATTTTTATTTTTTCCTATTAAGCAATTAAAAATACAACTTTTAAGTCTAGTATTTTTTATATCTGTCTTCGTATTTAAGGTAAAAAAACATACTCTTAAAAAATAATTAACGCCCCGTATTTCAGAAACGAAGCAACTCCGGACATATATTTATAGAAACTCTTTTTCATAAAATGACATAACAAATCACCCTTTAAAGTTTTGTGCCGTAGGTAGGAAATCCCCTGTATAATAATTTGGTAAAAAAATTTAAGCCACCCTGTACATCTAACTTAATATTATATTTTCTTATTTATATATGTTTCTTATCACTTTTTTGTAAAGTTAATAATCAAAAAAATTCCCATTTGGTAAGAACTTCCGAAGACACGCTGTATATGTTTTTAACACTGTTACAAGTTACAAATAGTTTTTGTTCAGCTTATTTAAGGGGTTCACAGGATATACGAAAGAAAGTGGTTTAACTCGTGTTGTACGCTAACAGGTACAAATTAGACAAAGAATGCCAACATGTAAACATTTTCTTATATGGTAACGCATTGGTCTTGCTTTTAAAAAAATAGTAGCACTATTATTTTTATTTTTTTAATATTTTACTTCAGGCTAGGACTTCTTTGCAAAATTAAAATTTCCTTTTGCTTTAATTAAAATATTTTTAAGAAAGTGTCTAACATATTTCTTAAATACAAGGCAAGTTCTAAATATGGTCGGGATTTAATTCTAGGTGAATGATCACGTTCATTAAAGTTGCTCAATTGAATGATAAAAGAGCTGTTACACAATAACCCCCATTAGATATGAAAACATTTCCAATACCCCTAAATATTTAATTGCATAAGCGCGGATTTATAGCACACCTAAATAAAGTTTTCTTAATTTAATTGTCACCCTTAACCCTTTTTCTCCACTTGCACAAGTGTGGCGCTAAAAATGAAGCTAATAAAACTCGCGGCAGCGATAGTCCACCCTTCGTGTCCTGAGGGTGCGACCCTTCGATAATTCGATACATGTTTCGAATATGCGCCACCGCTGTCATTAATTGCAAAGAAATTAACCCTTTCTGTTCGTTAACACTGTCAAATTTGTAACAGCCGTCCTGGATGAACGCGGATAACGAGTTAAATAACGATTCTCCATAAATAATTTTCGGTGGTTTCTTGCATGAGCTTTGTTGTTTTTATTAATGGAAATTTAATGAAAGCAGTTTACCAAATATCTTTTTAAGTAAAAAGAAAATATAGGGAAATATTTTTATATATTGGTAGAAAGGAAAAATGTTAATTACAATTATTAAATAAAAAAAAACTAATGCAAAAATGGCACGGAAGAGTGAAAAAACTCTCGTACTCTTAGAGGAAGAAAGAAAGGTGTAAGATACACTGGCGAAAGCGGACAGTAATAACTCAAAATTAACTGGGTCCTGCGCTTCTAGGTATGTCCAGTGAAGTGCTTACGCGGCTGGCTGAATAATAGACCAAAAAAATTAAGAAACTAGGGTTGTCGAAAATAGATAATTTACACCAGGGCAATGCTTAAAGATCCTTCACAGGATCTTGCAGTCAGATTATTAAGTCTGGAATTAGACAGTAGTTGTTGGTGATGCGGAAATGAGAAAGAAACCCTTTCTTATGTGACTAAAGAATGCAAGGGTTAAAAGGATTCACCAAAGAAGATCTTTAGAAGTTGAAAATGAAATTTGAATTACTAAACTTGTCAGGACCAGACTTGGAACTATATTTGCACCTAAAACATCACATTGGACAAGATGAACGGCAATCACCCTCCTAATGGGACCACTCTTCGATACATGTTTCGAATATGCGCCACAGCTGTCATTAATTGCAAAGAAATTACCCCTTTCTGTTCGGTAACACTGTCAAATTTGTTATGGCCGTCCTGGATGGATGCGGATAACGAGTTAAATAACGATTTTTCATTCATTATTTTACCAAATATTTTTTTGGGTGAAAAGGAAATATGAAAGAATATTGTTGAAATGGTCAGACAGGACAAATGTTATTTGGAACTATTTTAACACGCGCAATTAGTTTTTTGTATCAGATCTACTAGTGTTTTGGTAATTTGTAAGATAAATAGGAATTTTAAAGTAAAAAAATTAAATTAAATTAAACAAAGTAAGGCAAAATGACACAGCCCTCCCAGAGGATTGCAAAAGGTAAAAGACTGGTTAGTTCTGGTTAGTAGAACAGTAATAACCCAAACTTAACCTTTTCCTGCGCTCTTAGGTATGTAGTGAAATTCTAAAGCGGCTGGCTAAATATTGGACAAAAGAAAGTTTAAGGAACTAGGGTTGTTGAAAATAAAGATAATGCACACCAGGGAAATGCTTACAGGTCCTTAACATGATCTTGCGGTTAGAATATTGGTTTGGTATAAGAGAGTAGTTGTTGGTAGTACGATACTGAGAGCAAAACTCTTTCTTACGTAATTAAAAAATGTAAGAGTTGAAAGGGTACATACATCAAAGGATATCTTCAGCACCTACAAAATGGAATCCGAATCAGTAAGGACCAGACTTAAAACTATATTGGCACATAATATCTCACTGGACCAGATAAACGGCAATCACCCTCCTAATGGAATTAAAACTCGCGGCAGCGATAGTTCACCCTTCGTGTCTTGAGGGTGCGACCCTCCGTACATGTTTCGAGTATGCGCCACCGATGTCATTAATTGCAAAAAAATTAACCCTTTCTGTTCGTTAAAAATGTCAAATTTGTAACAGCCGTCCTGGATGGACGCGGATAACAAGTTAAATAACGATTTTCCATACATTATTTTACCAAATGAGGAAGCCAAATTAGAGATTTTCTTAAGTAACTGTAAATGATTGACATTTTATTCAAGTGCGCAACAAAAAGATAAAAAATTTTAAGAAGGAAAATAAACCTAAATTTTATAAAGTAAAGCACAATGGAATAATTTTCCTGGAGGACTACAAAAGGTGAAAGACTGGCGAGAGCGGACAGTAAGAACCCAAAATTACCTATTTTCTGTACTCCTAGGTATGTCCAGTGAAGCGGCTGGCTAAATATTTAACCCAAAAGAAAGTTTAAAGAGCTGAGGGGTTATCGAAAATAAAATAATGCACGCCAGGGCAATGCTTAAAGGTCCTTCACAGGATCATGATGTCAGAATTTCTGGTCTGGTATCAGTAGTTGGTGGTGCGGAATGAAAGCGAAACCCTTCCTCACGTGATTAAAGTGTAAGAGTTAAAAGGGTACACAAAGAATGTCTTTAGAACCTAAAAATGAATTTCTTAATAACTTGTTAGGACCAGACTTAGAACCAAGCGCTATTTTTGGAAATAACATCGGACTGGACGATGTCACCCTCCTAATGAATTCAGAAAAATGCCTTGATTAACTGCTAAAGACTAAGTTGACAGTTTAAGGTTGACAAAGCGAATATTCCTAAATTACTTAATTTAGGTTTTAGGTATAGTTTGGCTTCTTTAGAATTTATGGTGATAATAATAGTCCAAATTCCGGAATTAAAAAAAAATATCATATCTGCTAATTGAATAAAATAATATTTTCTAGGCAGATTTTAATGTATGGTACAAGTGAATGCAAGTGAATAATCTCTGCTACAATTAATAATAATTAAATAATTTATAGTTAATTTATTTATCATTGTTACCTTTACTTGTTAATAGCCTGAACGATACAGAAAATGGTTATATTGTATATGATTTGATACTTCTCTCTGGTTTTCAACGCCTTATTTGTGAACCGACTCCTGACACCTTAAATTTAGGAAATATAAAATGTAGCCATTTTCTGTACAGGGTGTCCTATTTGGCTTTGCAATCACTTTTATTGTGTTATTTTTATGTATTATTGTTCATGAAATTATAGTTTGGTTTCCTTAAATAGAAAACTCTGTATATTTGTTAAAATCTTTGGTTTTTTTACAAGTTTTTATAACACTAAATTTTAAATCTTATAATTCACACAAAAAATTTTGCAGTAAACCATGCAAAAGTTAGTTTTTAATTGACTTATTTACTGTATTGTTGTAGTAAGCACTCATCTATGACACGTATACACTTACCTGCAGCCAGGTAAGAACAGTGAAGAGATAAATTTATCCTACTTCCTTCATAAGTTAATTAAAAAAATTGAGCATATCTAGAAAGTTTTTAATAATTTAAATATATTTCTATGTGGCAGCTACCATACCTTTAAAAGGAGCTTATATATATAAAAAAAAAAGAATTTGACACTTCATATACAATTAAAGGTTCACGTTAGCCCCGACCCAATGACTTTTTGGGACACTTAAAAAATTATTACTTTAAAAATGCAATTGTCAAATTTTTATCGGATTATTGGGAAAATTATACTATGATCACGGCTTTGGAAAACAAAAAGTCTTTACAACAGTTGATTAAAAATGTTTCATTTATCATGCTAATGATAATCGCATTGTTAAGTCGGAAGAAGTCACCACGAAGAAGCTGACACCCGCATAATGTTTATATATTTATAAAGCATCTGAAAACTCGAACATATTAGTGAAGGCGACAGATACCGATGTCTTGATCATTATACTTGGGTATATACACAAAGTTCCGGACAAATAAATTTCGCTAGCTGGCTTGTCTAAAAACAAAATAACCAAGAATTTAATTGTAATATAACTATTCCGAGTTAGCGTTAACACTAGATCGTCAATTGTGTCTTTTACTACCTGCATTCCATGCCTATAAAGGCTGTGATTATACTGCTGCTTATAACAAAGAAAAAGATCGGACTTTTAGAATGTTTTCGAATGATAGTGAATATCAAAAAGTCTTCGCGTCGTTAACAGGTGATGCAGACCTTTTGGAATAAAAAATGGAAGCTGTTAGGAATTCACGAGTTTAATGTATGAAGTAAAAATTGCTTTAGTGCTAATGACGATCGATATCGACTTTTCCAAAATTAATACCGCCATGCTGGAATTCGCTTAAACATAAGGTTTTGAGAACGATATTTGTAAACTCCATGTGGCTAAACGCAACTAATTTAGATAAAGATCTTGACGATTGTATAGCAACTTCTGATGAGTCGGAAGAAGAATAAATGATTGATTTTGTATTTAATTTTATACTTTACTTTTGTCCCATAACAATAAAAGCAGACAATATATAAAGCCTATTGTTTACATTTAGATTCTATATTTTTAAAATAATTTATTTTACTATTTAAAAATAACAATTAAGAAATTTTATAGAAAAACTTGATAAAATGATAGAAACATAAGAAAAGTAAGGCAAGTGTAAAATATTGCTTCAATTTTTTTAAGGTTACATTTCTTTTTTGAACTTAAAATCTCTGAATTTTAAATTATTATTTTTAAAATTAAGTATTGCACTTAATTCAAGAAATTCATTAAATCATGTAAAAACTTTGAGCTTTTACATAAGAGCCAAACATTACTGTGTTTTAAATTCGACGCGATTTAATTCAAAACTTGAATTTTTAATTAACATATGGAGGAAATAAGTTAAATTTATCTACCTGTTCTCACCTGGCTGCAGGTAAGTGTAGCAGTCATAGGAATGGGTGCTTACTGCAACAAGGTTTGAATATATACATACAATATAAAAAATGTCTGTATGTTTCCTGCAACTAACATGTAAAAAGGTAACAAATATAAATAAATTAAATATTAAATAATTAATTATTATTATTTGTAACTTGCATTCACTACATTAAAATCTGCCTAAAAAATATTATTTTATTCAATTACCAGATAAGGGAATATTTTTTTAATGCCGAATCTTAGACTATAAAGAGAGTTTAAAAATTTAAATATCCATTTCAATGCCTATTTTTTTTAGGATTTTTCTGGTTGGCTCTATATTTGCATAAACTGGGCAAGCTTAGTGTTTGACCATACTATTTTAATAAAAATTAGCAGCTACAGAAAAGCAAAAAATACCTTCTGGACATGTTCTGCCCATATTATGTTTATTTTTGATTGAGAAGAACACCTGAATCAATGCTAGCAGCTTAAAAAGTCTAGTTACGAGACTTCACCCTTAAAGGAAAATTAACAGACTATAATGTGCTGACCATAGTTAAACAAAAATTTATATAAAAAATTAATAAAAAAATCCAACTTGCTTTAAAATTCACAGTATAAGATAAAAAAATGATAAAACTTAATATCGAATAAATTTAAATAAATTAAAAATTAAATACAATTAAGTAAGTAATGAAAAAATGCATACAAACGCATTAAATATTTAAAAACTAATTTTCCTTAAATATCGTTAACGATTTGAACAAAAATTTTATAATTTGAGACAAAAGAAAAATTGCTTTATTCAATTTGACTTAATAGACAGATATTATAATTGAGTAGATTGGTACAGGCGAAATTCCGGCTTAATTTAAAATTTTATTAGTTCCAGTTCAACTAATTTATGACTAAAAGTCGTTTTATTCAATATCTTAATAAAATATCGTTACTTTTTTAAATTATTTTAGCGAAAGATGATAAAATATATATTACTTTTTAGACGAACTACTTATTTTAAATAAGGTTTATTTAATATTATCCCGTTGATAACCTAATGACATCCACACACATTAACCTACCCAGAAAGGTATACCCGCACAGTACAACCAAAGAGTCTATTGGACCTGTGCAGTTTTTTATCTTGTGCAGGTATATGTTTTTTTTGTTTTAGGCAAATATTGAATAATTAATATTTTATTATTAGCAAGTTTTTTAATAAGGGTCCGTTTTTCCGTTTTTGTCAGCAATTAATAGTTTTTTTATTATCTGTTTATTGTTTGTCTTTTATGTTATTGGATAGTATAAAACGTGTTGGCCTAACTAAAAATTTTAATAATAGTTTTCTTAAAACTAAATTTAAAAAAAAACAATAATATAATAAACGACTTTGTATAAATTTCACATCCTTGTTTTTACATGAGATTAAGCAGTAGTTAAACAACGTTTTTTTCTTTTGTTTTTTTTTAATTTTAATTATTTGTATGTACAAGGTAAAAGAAACAAAAATTGTGATATTTTTATACTCAATCTTGCCAAATATTCAAATTTCTTTTTTTTGTTTAAATATCAGCTATAGACGTCATGTTGCTACTTCAACTATTTCTTTTTAATCGCGCCGTTTTAAAGGAGACATATTTGAAAGTAATACAAAACTGATAACCGTGTGGCTTTTTATTTGCTGAATCGTAGTCTACCATTTTGCATATGCGTGGAAAGAAGACGACTAAAGCAACGACAAAGCGAGACAGACGCGTCAACCTACTTTTACAGTTAAAGAATATAATTGCTTGAGCTAGTTATTTTGTATTATCGTGCAAGGTTCTATGTAGGGCGTTCTATGTAGGGCGTTCCATGCGTCATTTTTACCTACTAGTGTACAGGATGTCCGGATTTCGTTGCAATTGCAGGGTATGTGGGTTATTATTACAGATAGAGACTTGCATTTTTTGTGAACTGTTGCTACTTTTTGATGAAACTAAAAGATTTTTCATGGACTTCTCCGTTTCTGATATACAGGGCGAAATTCTTTTTCCATTTTCGGATACCCCTTGTATTTCAGTTGTCTTGTAATTTACAGCAAAAGTAAAAACTGACATATATGTAGATATTTTTACGTAGAATCCGGTGATGTAGTTTCATTTTTTTAAATTTTTATATTTGTTTCGAGATATGAACCAAACATATGATTTTTTGAATGGAACACACTGTATATTTTTATTCATTAAATTATAGCGGATGAAACCTTTTTAAAAATGTTTAATACCTAATAGTTATTTTATACTTATAGACCCTAAATTAATGTTCTTAATTTTAAAATTGTATTTCGCATATGTTTTTTTCGCCCTATCGGGGTCTTCCCATCCAGGTCTGACTATCGCCCCCTAGGTGGTGCGCTGCTGCCTTAGAGGCTTATTGTGCCTTGACCCCCACTCCTTTCCATTTACATACCATTTATCCCGTAACTTAAATAGTTGCTGCTAGGTCCGTTCGTTAACCCTTAAGCAGAGCACCGCGTGCCGGCGCCCAAAACCGGCGAACTCCCGGTCATCCATCCTAGTTATGGCCGCGCTCCTCAATGCTTGATCCACGAGGCCGACCACAGCGGAGCAGCAACAAGCGCGGCCATATTTCGCATAGTGGGCCATGATATCTATAGACTTCATAACAAAAAAATAAAGTGAGCCCTCAGTCTAGAATTTGTTTAAATTTTACAGCAACATAAAAGTTTTAACTACTTTACCCAACCCAGCATCCCTATTCACCCCTCAGTTCCTTAAGATTGTTCACTTACTAATTAATTAAAAATTGAACATTTTGGATCAGCGCCAATGTGTTTGTACTCTAAACAGTGTCCAAAATCAGTATGTATCCATAATTTTTTGAAAAATCGTTCCATTTAAAACAAAATAACAGAAAATCGTGTATGAAACTAATACCTTCAACATTTAAACTTCAGTAATAATTTTGGTTATAGTATTATACACGGTTTTCTACTAGTTTGTTTTTAAATTAAATATTTTTCTAAAATTACCTACTGATTTTGGACACTTCTTTGAGTATAAACACATTGGCGCTGATCCAAACTGTTTAGTTTTTAAATAATTAATAACAAACTTAGGGAACTAAGGAGTAAATAGGTATTGGGCGGGATAAAGTAGTGAAAACTTTAATATTGCTGTAAAATTTAAAGAAATTATGAACTGAGAGCTAATTTTATTTTTTGTTATGAAGTCTATATCATGGCCCACTATGCGATATTCAATTTTAAAATTAAAACATCAATTTGGAGTCTATAAATATAAAATAACTATTAAGTATTATACATTTTTTAAAAGCTCTTTTTCGCTATAATTTATTCAATAAAAAGTATACAATTTAATTCCATTAAAAAAATCATATGTTTGGTTTATATTTCAAAAAATAAATAATTTATTAAAAATAAAACTACTAAACATTGGATTCTACGTAAAAATATCTATTAATATCAGTTTTGACTTTTGTTGTGAGTTACAAGACAAATGAAATACGAGGGGTTTCCGAAAATGGAAAAAAAATTCGCTTTGTATGTCAGAAATAGAAAGGTTTATAAAAATCTTTTAGTGTCATCTTTTATTTCATTAAAAAGTAGCAACAGTTTACAAAAACGGCAAGTCTCTATCTCTAATAATAACCAAGATACCCTGCAATTGCAACAAAATCCGGACACCCGGTACAGGGTTTATATTTTTATTTTGTCTCTCACTTAAAATGATAATCAAAAAGAATAGAAAATAAACTTATTGTATAAAAGTTTTATAGTTTTTATTTATAATATTGTAAGCATAACAAAAGAAATTAATTAGAAAGTGAAGAAAAATGAAGACGTAAACTTTTAAACGGAACAACCTGAATATTATGTCACCATTAAACATATCTGTAAAAGAGCTTTGAAAAAACATATTTGATATATCCATATTTAATAGTTTCCGAAATATGGTTACTAAAATCTAAAAATAGTAGATATAATTTGAACTATATTTAGCTTAGAGCTTATGGCTTAGACCTGTAGATAGTATATTGTCTGCTATTCTTCAGATTTAAATGGGCATATTTCCGAAACCATTAAAGACAGATACTAAGGTTTTTTTTTAAGTTGTATTAAAGACATTTCATGGTGACTTAATATACAGGATGTTTCATAAAAAAACCTCTTTATTTTTAATATCTTTTGGATGGTCATTTGTTTCTTTTGTTATGCTCAAAGGCTAATAGATAAAAAACTATTAAACTTTTATACAAGACGTTTTTACCTATCCTTTTTAGTTATTGTTGTAACTAGGAGCCAAATTATAAATGAAAACTGTAAACAGACACACAGAAATACGATGTGTAGAAATTGGTGTACAAATAGAAATAATTTGGTTTTTTAATTTAAAATATAATTATCGTTATTTGATCTATTCAGGTCAATGTTACTTTATCCTTAAGGGCGCGGCTCATCCATAAGGTCATTTGGTCAATGATCCACCCAAATTCAAATAAAATTTAAAAAATAATACAAATTTATCCTAACAAAAAAATGCACTAATCTATTATTATGCAAAAACTCCCTTTAATCTCTTATTATGCAAATACTCCCTTCAAATCTCTTATTACGCAAAAACTAACCTTCTAAGAATGGAGGAAATTTACTAGGTCATAATTTAGCTTGACCAAAAGCATGAACGTCCAAAAAGAAAGCATATACTTGCAATTCAAAAAGTAAAAAATAAAAACTATAATCGTATAAATTTAACTTGACACTTTTGCTGTCTATTCCTGAAGGAGGCCGGTGCCGGAGATCTGGTAAAATTATGATTATTTCGAAGTATGTTATAGAAGATAACTAACGTGTAATATGTAAACTTACAGTGGATTTAACTGTGTTCAAAATAGGTATTACAATGTAAATTAAGTGGTTCTTTAAAACATTGAAAAACGACGTTTAAAAATTCAAAACCCGCTCTGGAACTTAAACCACGGAACAAAAAGGATAGTTCTAATTAGTTAAGACTCGACCAGACCAGCATATACAGAGAAAAAGGAAAAAAGCAGGTACTTTAAACCTGTAAAAATAATTATGATATAATTTTTTTAAACTTAAATCATTATTGAATGTTTTAAAAAATCGCAAAGATCAATGAGAAACCGATTTAAAAAAAAATTGTTGTTTTTAGCGGTAGAACAATGTTATTTCAATATTTAATAGTTTTGGCAATGGATATGTGTATACATATTATTTTCGGCAAAAGTAGAAACATATCATTATTAAACTTTTTCCATAAAACTAGTTTTTGTTAATTGTATAGAAAATTTAACACGTTGTATAGCGAGGCACAATTAGTTGCTCACAAAATTTGCTCCACCTGAGAAAAAGCCACCGGCTAAAGAAGAAATTTTAACACGGAAACAAAAATTTTACAAATTATTTACAAAAATGCTTATTTTTAATATGCTAGCAAATTAAACAAACACGGAATAATTTACAACAGTGTGTCTACAGATGGACTTAACTATACCTGTATTTTTTTTACTTTTATTATTTCGAAAAAAATTATTCTTCATAATTTCTTCGTCTAAAATGCCTAAAGCTATAATCAAAATTGCCCCATGATATACAGGGAGGTTGAAAATCGCCACAATATTATTAAAAAAAAAGAAAAAAATTAAAAAATATATTTTTGATTCTGCTTAATTTAAAAGCATAAAAAAGTAATTATAAAAGTCCTATACTTTTTTTATCGCTTATCATAATTTGGAAAAATTAGTTGTAAACTAAAATAAGTGTTTTTCTTTATATTTGATTTTACACTTTTTACAATATCAAGTAAAGTTAAAGTGTATGTAAGTGGTAGCACAAAAAGTAACAATTTTTTTACACTATTTAAAAGGGTAAATAAAAAATATTCATAACCGATTTTTTTTATTTCCCAAAAGAAAATTTTTGTGATTTTAAATCTTTCTGTATATCATGGGGTCTTTATATATATATAAATAAATATATTTTTAACATTAAATCTATTTTTTGTAAGAAACCATAAACAATGGCAAAAAACAATAATATACGCTTTTAATTATGTTTTAATGCTTTTTAATTTGGCACTCTCAAAAATATGTTTCACTTTTTTTAAGCAATATTTTCGGGATTTTGAACCACCCTGTATATCGTACAGAGAATTTTGTTTAAGCTTTAGAGCAAAAATTTTAATAAAGAATAACTTTTTGCAAAATATTAAAAATACAAATTTTTACAGGTATATTTTAGTCCATCCGTGGACACACTGTAAACCGGGTGACAACGAAATTACTATCCAGAAATTTATTTTCTTAAGTGCAATCGTATAGTTTTTAAATTTAGGGACGTTATATTGTATCACCAGATGGCAATTGTATGTACATTAGAATCTGCGTATTACTTCTGGTTTAACCGGAAGTGATATTAACTTTGATATTTTAATCAAAACACCCTATATATTTTTTAGAATTTAGGTTCTACAGGTCATTTTCAATATAAAACCTTAAATATCTATAACCTTACTTCTTTGGTTTTGGAGAAAATGGCTCTTGAAAATGTCCAACAGTACAATCTGCAGTTTTATGGGAAAACAAAAATACACAACAAAAATTTAAAATGCTTAAAATGGTTCCTTTAAACGACTTCACTTTTGAAGACCATTATAATCTACTTCCGGTTTAACCGGAAGTGCTGTAAAATTTTCTTCTTCTTCTTCTAAATATAATAATGACCTTGGTAATTTTAACGGAATTCCATGTATATTTTTTAGATTTAAATTCTTTAAGCTATCCTGATATAAAACCTATAATATAGCTATAACCTATCTTTTTTAGTTTTAGAGAAAATGGAGTTTAAAAAGGTCCAGATGACGAGATAATATCCATGCAACTGTTTATTGTGAGGTCGTTTGGAATTTTTTGAATGCCGTTTTTCTAAAACTAAAAAAGATAGGTTATGGGTATATCATAGGTTTTATATCAGGAATAGCTTAAATAATTTAAATCTAAAAAAATTATGTTGTTTTATTAAAATTATCAGGGTTATCATAATAAAAAATTTAAATTTTACATTACTTCCGGTTAAACCGGAAGTAGTATTCTAATGGTTTCTAAAGGTAGTCTTTAAAAAAAAACTAATTTAATCTTTTTCAACTTTCGTTATTTTCATTTGTTTTTTTTTCTAAAACTGCATATTGTGCTGTCGTTTGAACATTTGACCTGTAGAATTTAAATCCCAAAAATTATACAGGGTGTTTCATTTAAAATATCAAAGTTTATATCACTACCGGTTAAACCGAAGTAATACACAGATGATATTATATCTAAAATTGGCATCCGGTGATATAATATTATATAACATTCCTAAATTTAAAAACTATACGATTGCAGTGAAAAAATAAATTGCTGGACAGTAATTTCTTTGTTAGCCGGTATATTACACGGAATGTAATGTATTCAAATAAAAAACAATATTTGTTAACAAAAGCATAAAACGCGATTTATAAATTAATTTTTGTTATGAGAAATTAAAATTTTTGATTAAAATATCTTTTATTTAGTCCACTCTATATATTTTAATCTAAACACGGATAATATTATCATTTAACTTAATGGTAAACACGAAAAGTAAATTACGGCTAAATTCATAACACACACACACAAACAGATCCCTATGCCGCAATATGTAAATTCCATCTGGGGTCTGTCAAAATTTTCATTGGGGCCGCTGCAAAGGGTTGGCTATATTATTCAAGATAATTTTCCGGCATAATGGTATAAAAGCTATCTGTGTATATTTGATATTTTGTTTGGAATTTATACAGGGTGACCAGGTAACGTATGTTTCCTATTTTTTTGCAGGCGTAGCTTCTTTTAAATTTTTAGCTTACATTTAAAACACTTGTGTCTTAAAAAGGTGTACAAGTATATGATATGCTCATATTAGCAGCGAAAAACACATTTTCTAAATCCAGTAGATTAATAAACACTGCTTTATTTCAACAAGTGGTAATCAAAAGGAGTAAAGTCTGGTGAGTAAGCTACCTAGCTGAGTGCCTCCAATGAGTCGCGAACCGATTTTGTCGTAAGTGATGAAGCATAGTCATGTTGCGTTGTTCAGTATTCTGTCCTTTTTTAAATTTTTTAAATTGATATTGGAGCTCTTATTTGTACGGGTTTCCTAAGTCTTAAAAGCTCATAACAGACCAGATCCCTCTGATTCCACCAAATACAGAGCATCATCTTTTCCCAAAGCAATTTAGTCTTGAGGTTGATGTAGATGGTGTTCTTGGGTCTATCCTCGACATCTTAGGCTTGGAATTTTAAAATGAATCCACTTTTTCTTCTTTGTTACTACACGTTGCAAAAACGACTTTCTTTGTACTGAGTGAGCAAACAACTAATGCTGCTGGCAAATCCTCTTGTTGGGTATAAATTTTGACGTATTAAAAACAACAATACAACACTATACACACACTATTGCAGTTCATTACTAGAGAGCTATTAAAATTGGTGTTACGCCGAATTTGTGTAATTGCCATTTTCATGTATTCAACCAAAATTAAAATTTTGCTTAAATCGTGAAATAAGCTGTTCTGTCATATTGGGGGAGGGGGCATGGTTAGTTCTGGTTAGTTAAATCTTTTTTTTTTATAAAGTAACTTTAAAAAAAATTAAGTAACCAGAACTAACCATGGCCCCCGCCAATGTTACAGTTTTTTTACTGCATTAATTCGGGGTAACACATATACTAGCAGGCTGAGTAGGCTAAAGCCTAAGGCAGCAATTTTTAAGGGGCGGCAGATTTGGTTTGGAAATAATATATATATGTCTAATACAGGGTGGCCATTTAAAAACGAAACAGCTAATTTTGGGCACTTTAGGTCAAATCAGAAAAAACGCTACACCTAAATTGTTGATTTTTGGATGTCGTTGTGTATGGCGAGGTCCTGTATAAGGACGCCCATAAGGTTGAAGTGGATATAATAATCATTTGTGACAAACAGTTTTGGCTTATTTTTGATATTCTTTGTAAATTTTAAAATATGATGTTTTTACTAAAAAGTGACATTTTAGCGTTATCGCCCTGTATAACGCTGACTTTTAGTCCTATAAACTACTAATTTTTGACGTTTTGAGTAAAAAACAATACCTTTTAATTATTTAAAACAATTTTATACAGGGTGGACAAAAAAGTTGATCTATGTGTAAAAGTAAATTTTTCAAAATTTTCTAAATTTTTTCATAATTCTTGTTTTCTGGTATGCCCTAAATTCAGAATTAACTTTTATACATTACAAAAGTATTTTTGGAATCTAAGGATCAAAATACCGAAACAGTTTATTTTTTTATTTGCGTTGCTTAGTTTGCGTAATAATGCTCTTTAAATTGTATGGTTGTTCAATGCTTGGATATGATATAAAAGATTGTCGTAATGTATGAAAACTGTCTCATATCTCAGAACCTGTTTTATCAAAACTTACAATGTTTATTACTTGGGTGTTTTAGAGAATGCCCAATTTGTTACTGATACTTGCCATGTTGCCAGGTTTACATTTATATCATTAGAATTTATAAAAGCTAATTCTGTAGTTTTTGGCATAAGAGAAAACAAGAATTATGAAAAAATTATTTTTACGATAGATACACTTTTTGTCCACCTTGTATAATTTTTTTGTAAATTAAAAAGGTATTGCCCAAAACGTCAAATCGTAGGCGGACTTAAAGCGTTTTAGTGTGATACAGGTCGACAACGCTAATAATACGTCACTTTTTTAGTAAAAACATAATATTTTGAGATTTACGAGGAATATTAAAAATATGTTAAAATTGTTTGTAACATATAATTATCTGATTATTATAAAATATTAAAGCAACAAAAATTTCATTTATTTAAAAAGTTGCAGAACAACAAAATTTCCCAAAAAACCGTCATATTTACCACACTGTATATAAAACATTATAAAGGTATTATTTAAAGCTATAACAAAAAAATAACAGTTAAATAATTTTTTTTATAATGTTACACATTAATGAAAAAATTAAAACAAAAATTATATCAAAAATCTCCATACACTTGAAAGTTCCGTTTAAAGCTTGCGCTATACACACGTGGTCTACACTATTTAGCCATGTTCGGCTTCATTAGAAACTAATGAATTATTTTTGGCCATACTATGCCTAATGACATTTTTGGTTAAAGATTTTAAAAGTGAAAAAAAAGGAGTGAAACAAATCGTAAAGTACCAAATGCAGTTCGAAAAATGGTGGTCGATTTATGGAGAGATAAAAATTTATTTAGAAATATAAGGAAAATAATTGACCGCACATTACTAGGTAGTACATAGTAATTCAATAAAAACCACTGGTTTTCAAAAATGCAGCCCCAAGGAACTAGCTCCACGTGAAGAGCCAAGTATAATAAGAGCAATTAAGGGGAAATCCTAGAGCGGGTGCACCACAAACTAAAGCAGGACGTATGTCTAGAAAGAAGCCATTATTTATTTTTCAGGTTAACAGAAAAAAGCGGTGGCATTTGTCAGAAAGTACGTTTACAAGCTGCTTAAGTTTTGAGACACCGTAATATTTGGTAACGAAACGAAGCTCAATATTTTTAGGTCCGATGGCAGAACTAAAGTTTGGCGAAAGAATAATACAGCAATGGATATTGCAGATATTTGCTCGGTTGTAAGATAATGTGTGTGTGCAGTGTTCCAATTTGAAGCTGCATGTCCGCTGGAGAAATGGAAAATTTAAATTTTATTGACGGTTTAATGGATCAACATGTTAACTTTAATATTTTATGAACCAATCTTAGAAAAAGTGTTTAAAAATTAGGACTTAAAGGCAAATACATTTTTCAACAAGACAACGATTCTAAGCATACGGCAAACCTAGTTCGGAAATGGATGATTCTTAATGTAAGGCAGCAGGTCCATACCCCACCGCAAGCTCTTGATATTAACCACATTCACCATTTATGGGAAGAACTGAAGTGACGGGTAAGGTTTGTTGATTTGGGAAATTCTAACATAAAAGTAAGCGGTTTATGGAAACTTTTTGGGCCGACTCTACATAAAAAAACATAGATGTTAAACATATAATCTTATCCTTTTTTAAAGCCCTTTAAAACGTTATAACATTTGGGACATAGGTTTTTTAATAACTTTTCTTCTAAGGATTCACACCCTTAAAGTTTTGCATCTTAGTCTGAAACATCCTGTATACAGTGTGTCTAAAATTGATAGGGAATGTATTGGGATATTGAAAACTATAAGAGATAAAAAGATGGTTAAATGGGAAAAGTTGTGGGCCATTTAATAGTTGTAATGTTGTTTTCATGACGGCCGTATCTTGTTTGGTTTTTGGGTTATTTTGGAAAAACTGTAAACGTGCATTATGGAAAATGTGCTGTAGTTTTTTCTATTTTAATTAGTTTTTGGAATCTGTAAAAACATTAATGCACGTTTATTTCTAACTTTTATAAACTTATGTATCCAAATAAAATGGATATTTACCTTGTGTGCATCTCCACAATAAAATATTTAATAACAATATCAAGCTGTAACCTTTCTACCAGAAATGGGTCTATGTGCTCAAAAACAGTTTCTTTTAAATTCTAGTATTTGCAACAAAAGCCTATTTCATAGTCTCCAAATTGTCACGAACAGGATTATAAAACTAACTTATACTTACATACCAGTTTTTTAAAAAATAATATTCTTTCCACATATTCTTAAGAAGTACCAATTTAGTTGCATATGGGAGTTTAAACAAATCCAAACAAAATATTAGTTAAAAAATAATATAAATTGTAATACAAACAAACATTCGAAAATATTTTGCAGGTTGAACCTGATTTTTATAATACATGAGATGCCACAAAGAGTTAAACCTTTTTAAAATATTTTGGTTGTCAAGATAACTATGGTAATTATTAAATAAAAATAGCAAAAACATGCTATAATTTAAAATAATAAGTAGAGTAGAGAATATTGTTTTTTTACAGACTATTATGTAAGTAAAATTTGGTTTTTTAACTGTGTTTGTGCCAATTGAAAGACATAATGAATTTGTTTTTGGTATGTTATGTTATGTGTAATTAAATAGAAAAAAGTTTTTGAGCACATACACACATTTCTAATGGAAAGTTCACAGCTTAATTTAATTAACACATATTTTAATGTGCCGATGCACAAAAGGTAAATATCCATCTTAGTTTGGGTACATAAGTTTATAAATGTTAAAAATACACTCGCATTACCTTTTCCAACATAGGTCCTTTTTGGAAATTGACTAATGACTTTCGCAGTCATGGCCAACTCGGACAAAAAATTGACGATTTTTGAGATAAATACCAAAAATACCTATAAAGTGTTATACATCATTTTAAAAAGAAAAAAACGTCCTTTAAAAACGTGTAAAAGTAGATGATGGTATCTCAAAACCGAAACGTCGAAATTAAAATCTGATTACAGAAATGCATTGCTCTTAAAAAGTTGTCCTAATAATAATTTTACAGATTCCAGGAAATTATTTAAATTATAAGAACTACAGCACTTTTTTAAAATGCACATTTTCAGTTTTTTAAAATAACTCGTAAACCAAATAAAATACAGCCGTCATCAAAACGACATTAGATTACGCATTGGATTGTCCACAACTTTTTTCATTTAACCATTTTTCTATCTCTACTAGTTTCCACTATCCCAATACATTCCCTAATAATTTTGGACACACTGTATAGGTGGGGGCTATAAGTGTAATTTAATAAAATGCTATAAAAATTGCTTACATCGATAATTTTTCATATTCCTATTATTCATTTAAAAATATATATTAAGAAGGGATGAAAACATCGAAGTGAAGCGAGCATGTTCCGCCCGTCATATTAACAAACGCACGGCAGAGCGTGATGGCAGACCTATCGAAACGTCATTCACGATTATGTAAATATTTTTCGGATGATGTTGCTGCAGACAATTTTTTTGCCCAGGAGCGTAGATATTAATTTTAGCCAAAAAAGCAAACATGTTTATATAAAACAATTACAAAATGGCGTCTCCTCCTAACACCATGCTGATGCTGGCTAAAAAGACTTTAAATTTATTTAAAATTTATACATTTTGTTTGTTTAAGACCGTTTAAAGGATGTTTTTATTGTAAATTATCCTAAAACTTGATGTGTTATACAATTCGTACTAGTAGTAGTGGTGTCTTAATGGATATTGGCCTGTGTCGTAATATGATAAAATGACACTGATGATGGTGTAAACCAAAAACGCTTTGCCATAGTTTGAAATAAATAAAATTTTTGCACGTATATACAAACTTGGTCTATTCTTTCCACTCTTGAAATGTGCACACAGCCATTTAAAACTTCTTATATATACACTACTCAAAAGAATTATCGCATATGCTTGATTTTTTTATAAGCTTTAATACAAAAATGCTTTGATTTAAATGGCCCTTTCTCTTTTAATAATTAAGTTATTAAGACAATAAAAAAAAAGAAATGTTAAGAAAACGTGAAGCTATAACTTTATATTAACCATTGTTATTTACTGTTAGCAATACACCCTACGGGGTGATAATTTTTTGAAAAAATGAATAATTTTTAATAGCCCTATAAAATGTGCTGTTAAAAGTGAGAAATCTCATTTGTAAATAATTCATACAGTTATCCATTTCTGATATATTATAATCACAAATATGACTACTCCCTTTCAACAGCACATCATACAGGGCGATTAAAAATTAATCGAGCATATGCGATAATTCTTTTGAGTAATATATATATAGGCGCAGGAAACTGTCGCTGAAATAGGTTTATATTAATTCTGCTAAATATACAGGGTGTCCACTAATTATTGCTACACAAAAAACCGCAGATACCTTATGCCAGAATATAAAGATTTAAGAAAATATCTTTAAAAGTTAGTAATAAAAGAGACACAGGGTGTCAAAGAAAAGAAAATGTATTTTAATTTAATAATTTTTGATTTCTTTCGAATATTCTAATAGAACTTGGTATCTGCAAGTTTTTTACATTAAAAATTGAAACTTAATGTTAATTTTTATGTGTTAACTAGAGGGCTTCACCTACTCCGCTTTGATTTTTTTAAGTTTCAGGTACCACCTGCATTACCCTTATTTTATGTTAAAAAACTTATTATAATTAGAAAAAGTTAGCCGAAAATGTTACTTTTTAAATTAAAATTGAGATTCGATGGTAATTTTTATGTGTTAACAAGAGGGCTCCACCTACTTCGCTTTGATTTTTTAAGTATCAGGTACAACCTGCGTTGCCTATATTTTATATTGAAATAATTATTTAATTGGGAAATATTACCCAAAAATGTAACTTCTGTTGCCATTATTAAAAAACACTTTTAATTGATCATAAAATCCAGAAATGGAATATTAAATAGGGTGTTTCATTTAAAAAACGCAACATTTGCAGTTGGTTTCTGGTTGCGATTTTCAAATTATCCAAGCTAAAATATATTGATTGGCAATCTTGAATTTTTTTAAAAATACAAAAAAGTCCAAAAATATGCCATTTCTCCTCTTAAATAAAATACCCTGTACAATATGACTCAGTAAAGTCTGCTGAGTTTTATTAAATATTATATCAGAAAAGTATACCTAATAAAAATCCATCTAAGTAACTGTTTTTAAAATATTGGTGATCAAGTAGTAAAATATTTAAATTTCAACATTTTATATTATGTTTATATAATGATTAAACATATCCCCACATTTTTGGTTGCAGTAAACAAATCAAACGCAAATATCTCCAAAACGGTTACGTAGAGTGGTTCATATCAAATATACTTTTGTGTGGGCTTGCCATAAATTTATAACCAATTTTCGGAAATACCGAGTATTCGAAAACTTTTTTTTCAAGTATTCAAATATACTGGTATTCGAATACTTTCGTTTTCCGGTACTCATATTCGCCCGAATACCGATTTTCAGTATTCGACCCAACTCTGCGGTGCCCCAGTATCTTTTTGTGTTTTACTTATAACATTCAGCAGTAATATAAGGTTATATTGATATTGCAAATTCGCTTTGCCAAATTCCCGCCAATAATTAAAAGTTTTTTCGCAATTGATGTTATAAAAAAGAAATAGAAAATAAGTTTTTATTAATTTGATTTAATAAGTTCTTATTAAGTGGGCTTCATATAAAATTAAATATTTTGTTTTATATCTTAAATCGGAACTTTTCGCTATGAAATCGGGACACAGCGCCCAATAACCATGATGAACCCAAAAATATGAAAGTGAAATGTCAACTTTATTTTTTTTATTCTGAAAGCGATGCCGGCAAGCGCTGACAAAAAATGATAAAGCAAATAAACCCCTTGTAAACAATGATTTATTGCAGCAAAAATATTCAACCCGACGACTCCGTCACGCGTTACAGGTTTTATGACACGCCAAAGACGAAACAAGAGTATGTTTTTTAAGTACGTGATACTTGTTTTCTCAACATTTTTATTTATTTATCTAAAAATATGTAATGTGGTCTTGTCAGAGGCTATGTGTTTTCTGAAAAGGTTTGTTTACTTTATCATTTTTTGTGTACTTGTCGGCATCGCTTTCAGAATGAAATAAATATGGTTCTAACTATACACTGTTATTTTCAGATGATACATACAAGAAAGAATAAAAAACTTATGATGTTTTAAAAAATTCAAGCTACTCTCCTCTACGTTAACACATAAAATGTAAAATCAAATATACTGTATAAGCAATATTTAAAGGTATATCGGCCAATAAAGCAACAACAAAGAAAGCACGATTAGTTATTATATCCAAAATGTTTACTTGCTGGTATTCGCGTTAGACCGTCCCCTTTCTACACATTGCCTATGCACGGCTTTAATTGACTGATTCTATATATGAATTCATCATGTCAAAAATCCGCTTAATACGGAGTTTAAATACAATGGGCCATATGAATAAAAAGAAGCAAATGCTTATACTTATAAAATTTAAAGTAAATGCTTTTGCTTCTAAGTATAAGCAAATGCTTTTGTTATATTTTTTATATCATGAGCATTTGCTTATACTTATGAGGAAAAGCATTTACTTCAAATTTAATAATTATAAGAATTTACTTCTTTTTATTCATATGGCCCAACATTCAAAGAGAAATTATTAAAACCAATAGTGTAGTTTATTTGAAAGTAGTGCCGTATTTTTGTATTAAGAGTAATTATTTTATGATTTTGCCCCTCACCTTAAAAGCTGTATGCCCCTGGAGGAAGTTTTTAATCGGATAAGTGCAATGTTTTGTTACCAGATACCACAGAATCGGTCTGCAAAGTGCGAAATGGAAACTGTAAAATAATGTTGCGGATCCTTTTAGAGTCGCGGAAACCAAGGATTGTTTTTTTACGGGCTTTACCACAACTGTGGATAATATTTGATTAAAATTAAATGTGAAATTGTGTAATTTAATAAGTAACGATAAGATTAAATCGAGAATAGCAAAATTGGTATCAATACTGACGCGTTAGTCTTCTCCAGCGGCACAGTGGTCAGAGTATGTCACAGTCAGTCACCCAGCTAAGCTAATTCAAATACCCAGCCAAAAAAATATAATAGATTTAAAAAATATATTAAGGTTTAAACATGCTGATCTCTTTATAGGGCTTTAGTTTTTCATGACATAGTATTTTATACAGGGTGGCCCAAAAATAGGCGACTACTACCTAATTTATTGCTTTTTATTCATGAGTAAATTTCACGATAACTGAAGACTTTACGTATAGCACATGGTTAATAAAACATAGTTAAAAACTAATACATATTTTAGATTAAAAAAATTAAGTTGTTCGTCATGACCAATATTTAAGATTTGTTTTTTTTTAATTTTATATTTTTAGGATATGAATAAAACCTATGATTTTTCCTATGGAACTTGCAAGTTATGGTATTCACAAATAAAATATCTTGCATTTTCCTCTCCCAGCAGCCTACGGTAATGCGAAATAAATTGAAAATCTAGGCAGAATCTGTGCAATGCCATCTCACCTATAGTAGAAATTTTACCCCAGCGGAATAAACTTATGAGAATCAAGATTTTTAGTTACCCAACGAAGGTGCATTAGAATTCAGCAAATTGAAATTTTGTAACCTTAAATACTTTAAAATTGTCATTTTTACAACATAAAAATTTTTAGACCTTCTCTTTTAAATTTTTACTGCTTTAGATTCTTCTTTTATTGCTTTATAAGGGCTATCTTCCCTTTAAGTATTATATATATATTTTAGAATATGAAAAAAAATTAAAAAAATTATTACCCAATAGTTATTTTATATTTTTAGGCCCTAAATTCATGTTTTACATTTTAACATTGAATTTCGCCCAGTGGGCCATGATATAGACTTTATAACGAAAGCAAAGAATACAATACCATAGAATCTCACAAGTGAGATTTCAGCGTACCCTGAAATTTTAGTACCTACCCTGACCACCAGATAGCGAAAGCCGGCACCGGACCAATCAGAAAATTGGTCAATGCCCATGTCGAGTTTCTATTGGTCGATTGAACTTCTTTCGCTATCTGGTGGTCAGGGTAGATACCAAAATTTCAGGGTACGCTGAAATCTCACTTGTGAACTCTTATGGTATTGTATTCTTTGACGAAAGAATAAAGTTAGTGTTCAATTCATAATTTATTTAAGTTTTGCAGCAAAATCTTAATTTTAACTATTTTACCTCATTCAGCACCCGTATTTTCCTCTCATATCTTTACGTTTGTCCACTTAAAAATAATAATTAATTAAAAACAAAATATTTTAAATCAGCTTTACTGCGTTTATATTTAAAACCGTGTCCATAATCAGTATGTATTTATGTTTTTTTTTAGAGAAACATTCGATTTTAAACAAAATATTTAAAAACACGTATGAAACTAATACCTTTATAATTAAAATTTTGGTAATAGTTTCCTTTTTAATGTTATGAAGCACGAATATGTGCTTCTTTGTTTGGTTTCAAGCAAGTAGTTAAAGTAAATTAGCTAGATTCTGTATTAAGAAAGTAAATTGATTTATAGTTGTTTTTTAGGATTAATTGGTAAATCAACTTTTTTTACCCAGTTTTAAAGTTTTCCTATTTTAATGATTTTTTTTGTAATATTTATTTATTATAAATAATAGGTCATTACCTTATTAACTGTAATCTGCAATGTGCAAAGCACCTTAATCAATTTCTATAATAAAACCATTTGATACGTCTCATGTATTCAAAATTCGAACCCAAAACACCTCAGTGATTCAAGTAACTGGTTTTCCAAGAGACGGTTGTCCGACGGACATTTTTGAATATTTTAAACCTTGAACTGTCTGATAAAACATTTTATTTTTGGCATTGTTTTTATGCTTACAGTAATATTTAAATCAAATACAATCCTAAAAATCATAACTTAAAAAAAGTTAATTACTTATGTTGGTTGGCCGATGGACACATATTAAAGACAACCACTTTTTTGGCGAAACTTGGTCTACTGAGGTCGCAGTTATAATAAAAAAAATGACGAGTGGTCGTAATCATTTATAAATAATGCCGACTTACCGACAGTGTACACACTACGCCATTTATATTTTGATTTTAAAAAATATCGTTGTTGTCCGACAGACATACCGTGCAACAGAGTGGTCCCTAAGTATTGGGCCAAAATTCAACTGTAGAATTGCGACGTTAACTAAACTTACCTTAGTATAAAAGGTAATATTAACTGAGATACAGGATGTTTAAGTTCAAAAATATTTTAATAATATTTGATACATTTTGAATTCTCTAGTAAAACTTGGTATTTAGGGGTTTTTCGACATAAGCTATTTATATCTAATATATATTTTTAGGTGTCAACTAGAGGACGCCACCTACACTACTTTCAATTTCTCTAAAACTCTACTCAGTATGTACAATTTAGGTACATTAGGTAAATTTTTCTCTGTTTTCTACACAAAAAAGGTGTACTTTGTAAAAATGGCTCTCAGCCACCGTTTTTAAGATATTTGCATTTGTGTGGTTTAGTGCAACCAAAAAGTATATGGATACATACATGAATTAATTCGTTTATAATGATGTAGTTGTAGTTATTGTTAATACGCTGTTTTTAAAAGCATTTTTGTGTTGCACTAAACTACATGGCGAATATCTATAAAACGGTTGCTCAGAGCGATTCTAACAAAGTACACCTTTTTTGTGTAAAAGGCATTGGAGAGTTCAATATGTTACTTGGAAGGTATATACAGAGAAGCACAAAAACGTTGCGATGTTTTAGAGAAATTCAAGTAGTGTAGGAAGCATCCTCTGGTTAGCACCTAAAATTTAACATCAGATATGAATAGCTTATATTTAAAACCCTTAAATACCCAGTTTTTTTGAACTTTGACTCCATGTATCTCAGTTAATATCAACTTTTGTACTAAGGTAAGTTTAGGTAAATCCCAATATTTTAACGTCGCCATTCTTCAGTTGAATTTTGGCCAATTACCTATTATTATTTAAAAAAAGTCAAACTAAATAGTTTAAAAAACATAGCATATTCTTTCTTAATAAGTAGTAAACCCATATATTAATTTTTAAAATAACAGTTATTTAAGTTGAAGCGTTTTTGGTAATATAAAGTAATAGATACTATTGTTGCATGTGGACCATGAGTAAACTTATAAAACACGTCACTTTGATTCACTTGAAGAACTTAAAGAAAAGCCATAAATTAAAGATATAATAAAAATTATTATTAGTCAAGGATTTTTTTATTGAAATTAATAAAAAAGTAACTCATAAAACACCTACATTTATAAATATTTTCTGTTTTTTTACCAGACACTGAGTGTTTTCGGGCAAATAAAAGTTGATTGATCCAATTACATTTATGATGTGGTTTTAGGAATTAAATAATATATGTGGAAAATATGTAGCTGGATCAGTGACCAAATAACCTCATAGACGAGCGACGCCTGGTGTTTAAAATTTTCTCGGTACAGGCCTTCAAACTAAGAAGATGCCTTGTCGAGACGACGCGATGCGAAACCGAACACTGGGGAACATCTGGGGAGATAATGTTATTCTCAGGGGGAGTCAGTTCCACAAACCAAACCGAAAACTAATTGAGTTGTGTGCAACCACAGTGAGACGCAAACTGGAAAGCTGATATGAAACAAATGCAGAACAGAGCGCTCCCCCGAAATCTTGATTATAAAAGAGTGACGCGAAACGCAGTCTATATTAAATCGATTATGAGATTTTCCATAAAGATGTTTTATAAAGATATTTAAAAAGAGGGAAAAAATGGGGCTATAAAGCTGCAGGAGTACATAAAGATGAAATAAGGTGGTAATATAAGCCAGAGATATTGATGGAGGAATGGGGTCCGTGTTTGGTGGTTGCTATATTAATTTTTTTAGAGTTTTACTAATTACCCAATTAAGGGCACCTAATTTTGTTTGCCAGGATTATTTGATTTATGATCTTGGCCTTGACAGGAATGCACTGCTATAATTTAGGTTAAAATTAGAATTTTAATTTTTCGAATTGGTGTTAGTCAATGCGGTGATTTTATTATTGCTAATATTTTGGACTTATAAGCTAAGTTTATAAATCAAAATTTAATTTTAGTATTAATATAAGCATTAGTTAATAGTATTAACCTAAAATATATTTAGCCACTTTTGTGGCATTGTTAAGCTACATTTTAAAACATAATTAATGAAACTTGAATAAAAAGGAGTTACTGGTTTTAACCTTTTTATAGTACATATTTTTCATTATTTTAGTAATAAGTTTTAAATTTTAAAGAATTCCAAGGTCGTTTCTTAAGCCTAAGAAATTAAATTTAATTTATAAACACTTTAATTTAAATGTATGTTCGTGAAATGTTTGGATTTATAAACCCAGCCTTACTGTTTTTATTTGTTAATTGCTACACAATCCAGCATGCACAAATGAACGGATATGCGATGTTTGCAAAAGTAGCTATATTTCTTAAAAAACTATAATAACTTATTTTTTTCTGCTCTAGAATGTCTGGAATTATCAAGGAAGTTAGAGACTTTTGTTAAATTTCAAAAATAAAATAGAGGTGTCTTCATTTAAAATGTTTGAAAAATTCCATTTTTTTTTCTCGTCAATTAGATTTAAAACTGAAAATTAAAAAGGTAATGTCAAAAAACTATATATCGGCCAGTAAAGGTAAAATAGGTAATTTTTAATTTCTACAAGTGACCAAGAAAAAGTCAAAGAAACTATGGCGGTTCTAAATTATATTACTCAAAAATAATTTCTGGGCCGATTATTCGGCTTCTATATTAATCAGAATTACCCTAAATAAAGTAAAAATAAAGAAAAATGGTGGACACTTTCACTTAAAATATAAAAGTCAGTAAAGAGTTTACCAATAAGAGCGTCAGAACTTTAAAATGTTACTGTCGCAACATTGCTTAGAATTATGGCACTAAACTGTCATAGTTGTGTGTAGTGGTGTCAAGTTATTACGGTGAGATACACGAGTTAACAACAAATAAAAATTATTCTAAATTTAATTATTAAAATTTATCATCAAAATGCGGGTAATTTCGAGAAATAGTATTGTGAACTGGCGGCCAAGATCGAGTGATCTTTCACCCTTAGACTACTTTCTGTGGGGCGACCCTAAATCTCAGGTCTACGAGAATAGGCCACAAACAATTTGTGACCTCAAGTAGAACATCACACGCACCATAACAAATTTACCCGGTGATATGATTGAAATGGTAATTGGAAATTGGGGTACAACAACCCATTTCACTAAATAAAGTAGATGGAAAAATTTAAAAACTAATTTTATAAGCCATAAATTTCTTTTTGCAAGAAAATAAAAATTACCAATATTTTACATGTACTTATTACTTTGTGTCATTGTCATAGTCATTGTAAAGTTCTGACGATCTTATTGGTACGTATAAACCCTTTAGTACTCTCGGTTTAACTAAAAATGATTTGGAGGCTGTGGTAAAGCAAAAAATTTCAATTTATGCTTACTGTAAAAATTATATTAGATTCTCTTAAAAACTAAGAAAAAATTGGGGGCAGCAACATCCTGTGTCACCCGGTATAAGTTGCAGCTTTTATAAGTTTTTATGTATCAGTTTTAGAGAATAAACAAATAAAGATAACTGAACGCCATAATGTTACTATTAGTAACCTCTCCTATTCTAATTACGAAAAACATTTAAATAAAGCCAAGATTACCCGATTTTAAGGTCATTTAATTTGGTACACGTATCTTGTCGACACTATGTAGATGTCGCAGGCAAATGGTTATTTTAGGCAAATGGCTTTTGTCTGCAGATGCCATTTGCTTGGGCAAATGACTTAATAAAAATAGCTTTTATTTAAAAGCCATTGGCCTGGATAAATGCCGTTTGCCGTGGTCCATATATTTTTTCCACAACCGTTAAAAAAAAACAGTTTTTTTATTCGTTAACATGAAGATAAAGTACTTCATTTTAGCCCACTACATAAAATGTTAAAAAAGTATGTGTCACTAGTTTAAAAAGTATGACAGTTTGTGAATAAATTTAATAGAAATTATTTTAAATAAAACAGTATTCTGAATTTGAATGACTAAGAAATTAAAAAGAAATTGTTCTACTAGCGTGTGGAAAGCAGCACTTTTCTGCAGGCAATTTAGTTTGGAAAGTGTCACTTTTCCGCACTAGTGCGAAAAATAATCACTTTTCCGCATTGAATTTCCCACTTAAACAGGTACTTATAATTTTTTTAATTTTGAAGTTTGATTTAGTATAATTTTATTATTGGCATAGTATTCCTTTATTTGTACAAATTAGGTGTAAAATCAACTAAATATTAACTAAAAATTATTATTGCTTTAAAAACATTGTTACAAAAATCCTGGTATATATTAAATTTGCTTGTCGGATTTTTAGTTTTGACGTCCATATTATAAAAGATCAAAGTCATTAAAAGTCATCGATAATTAATAGTGTCTTTAGTGCATTCTGATTAGTATCGTCGATTTTAAATTAAAAATGTTTCACATAGAGTCTTCTAACAAGGAATTACCTAAATCCATTCTAAAAGAAGCCGAAATAGCAAATTTAGATTTGCTGCCGTCCAAGACAAAGCATTTACAAGCTGATGTGGCGAGAAAAAAATCAAAAGTATGAAGGAAGAAGTTTTTATGACATATTTTGCGGAACTTGATAAAACATGTAAGCCCAATACCTAATGGTCAAGGTATTCCATGTTAAAAAGTATTATTAAGATTGAAAAGAACATGGATTTAAGTAAATATTTCAAAGTTACATCATTTTTTAAAGAAGCAAAATGTGGAATTTAGATCCAAGAAGGCCAAAATTTTCTCGAAAGATGAAATCGCAAAATTTATTAATGATGCTCCAAATAATGTCCATCTAGAGATAAAGGTTGCTACAATTTTCGGACTAGCTGGTGCGTGTCGTCGAGAATAATTGATAAAAATTAGCATTAATGATATGTCAATATTTACAATTATCTGACGATAAGGGAAACTTTTATTTGTAAATATTCCAGACTCCAAAAACCATTCTAGCCAAAGTTTTGTCATTTCTGAGGAAATTGAAAATGGAAAAATTCTAGCTTAGTGTAGAAAGTATTTCAGTTTACGAAAGCCCGAAATACCACACAGAAGATTTTTTGTTAATTACAAAAAATTGGCTTGTACTGTTCAGTGCATAGAAATAAATTCTTTTAGCAAGATGCCCTCTAAAATAGCTGCCTATTTACGTCATCCAAACCCAGAAATTTACACGGGACATAGCTTTCGCCATTCCTCAGCTACAATGTTAGCTAATTCTGGTAAAGGCAAAACGAATATTAGAAGACTTGAAGGTTGGATGTAATCATCTATTGCAGAAGGCTACCTAGAAAGCTCTACAAATTTCAAGACGGACTTACATAACAAAATATTATCCCAAAATTCATCTACCTCTGAACACAGCCAAACACACTCAAGACGCATTGTACCGTCTTCTAGCAAGCAACAACGTGTCTCTGTTACCTGTAACGACGACCGGTTCAATTGCACCTCAACGGCAATCTCCAACTCCGCAACTTACCCACAACAACTTACCTCTGCGATTCTTTGCAAAATGCTACCAACTGTTGTTTTCGCTTAATGTTGTTAATAATATTAAGCAGTAATGGTAAAAATAAATATTATTAAATGGTTGTTTAGTCTGACAATTTCCACACACACGTAGAAAAAAATAGCTTTCCTAACACGTGCCGAAAGTGTGAGTGAAAGTAAAAGTTTTTACTTATGGGATTGCCGTCAAACTTCCCATTCATAAAAAAGTATCACCTTATGCACTTGTTGCATAAATTACATTTTTTTAATTTCCTTTATTAAGAAAATTAATAAGAAAATATTTAACTAACCAGAACTAAGCATGATCCCCCTCTAAAGGGACGATTTTGCATGACCGTCTGGATATGAAAATACTTCTATTTTTTATTTGTTTTAAAATTGCTTAGGCAAATTTAACTAAATGCCAATTAACTAGGCAAATAACAATTTAAAATTAAGTTACACTTTTTGCTCAGACGAAAGACATTTGCCTAAAAAGAACCCATTTGCCTAAAATAACCATTTGCCGGCGACATATACACCATATCAACACTGAATTACACTACAGTGTTCATCAGCATTGAATTAACGAAACTTTACTTTTTTTAAATTTTAATATGAAAAGAAATGCGAACATATGCTTCGGTAGGCTGGCAATTATATTATAAAGCTATAATTTCTCCTTTTGATATACGTTACCCAAAACAAGATGTTAACATTATCACCCCGTGTAGTTTATTAATATCTCGGACTCACAATGGCGGAGAGCGCCCCCTGCCGTCTTAAGCCGAAGTCATTTGGCAGCTGAGCCCAAACATCGCAAGATCTCCACAGGCGGTCTTTCTTACATCCCGCCTAGCCTGATTTCCGCTGAGGGGTGTCAATTAGGGCCCTGCATTTCGAGAAAATAATTAATGAAGTTAAGTTTTAAGACCGTTGCTATTTAAATGAAAAATAAGTAACGCCTATTATGCACAGAAGTCGGAATACAACACATACACGTAATTTCTCGAGTTCTTCTAAGCAAAAAAGTTTATAATAAATTATGTCCGAAAATCAAGCCTATTTAAGAAAATAATTAGATTTTACCAAAGACAATTATAGTTTCACTAATAATTGTCTTTGATTTTACCAAACTTTGTAACACAACAGGGATAGAGCGCACGAGGAGCACAACTGATTAATCGAATCGTTTGCGTTGGTATTATATTTGTTGAAAATTATGCCTCAAATTACTTAATAGTTGTACGCAATTTTTGTGGCAATTTTTTTTTAAATTACGCTTTCAGTACATTATATTTACTCAAAACAAATGACAGGACTTACCGAAACGTGGCGATATACACCACAGTGTGATGCATTAAGGAAAGAAAAAGAATACAAAATTCGTAAATCACATAAAGTTACAGTTCAATGTATTAGTAACAGAATATTTCTCGTACTCCGTGCCGAATCCTCGTCAATTGAATTCAACATTTGTTCTTTGTTTTTTACTTCAACTTCACGATGTCTTCCGCGATTGTTAAAATAAGGCACTACGCTCCCTGTGCTCAGAAGTCTTTTGGAGTCTTCCACAAATGTTATTTTAGCTGGTAGCCTTCAATCAGGATAACGTTCTTCATAAATGAGTCCAGCTTCTTCAGAATTGCATTGAGCCCATCTGTAAATAAAAAGCCTATCGTGACATCTCCTTTGTATCAAAATGCACGCACTGATACAGTAATACATACTAAAAATAAAATGTGATTTCAATTCGAATAAACATTACTTGCATTAATGTATGAAAGAAACCATCAATTTTTTACCGACAAAGGTTATTTATTTTTTTGCCTACCGACACCATTGTACCCTACCAATGTTACTAATTGTGTGTAAGATTTTGTTGTTCTATTTTGTTTTTTTTCTGAAAATTTTATATAAAAAAGAAAAAATATTTTTTTAGAGTCGATTAATTTATAAACATGCTGTATTGATTAACTTTAAGCTTTAAGGCATATGATTTTAAAAAATTAGGGTGCAAATTAATTTATTTTATGACTAAAAGGAAATAGGTTTAGCTTTTTTTTTCTCCGAAACGGCTGATTTTCTGACATATGTTAAAAAGAACTTTTTGCTAAAATAAGAAATTATCTTTTAAAATTGCAAACATTATGTCTATAACTACTTGTATAACCTCATTTAACAATTTATTTGATTTAAAAGCTTATCGCAGGATTAGTTTAAATAAAAATTAAAATCAGTCAGTCAAGTTAATTTATTTTTTATCGACACAGGTGAATCTAACGACAAGCTTTAAAATCCTATATATTGTGTAATGACCTTTTTTATTGCTATTAATAGTATTAAAGGAAAAGTTAATTTTAATTTTTTAGTGCTAGACTTTTTAAACTAAACTGTTTATTTTGAGATCAATAGCATTTTCTAATTAGAGTAAAGAAAATATATAGTGGCTTATTTATTAGGTAATTTCATTTGAAAAAAGTTTATACAAACATGAGCCCGAAAATTTTTCGTTCTTAAGATATAGTGTTAAAATTTTTGAACAACTTTAAAAAAGATGTAAACGGTATTTGAATAGGTATTTGCTGTTGTTGTTATATAGTTGCCAATAAGAAATTCTTACACCTTATTTTTAAAAGAAAAAAATTCCATGTATTAAAATTGCATAAAAATCAGTGGCGTGTATCTTGGATTGCATTTATAAACCTATGTTTATATAAACTTTTTTCATAGAAGTAGCTTAAAAATAGGTTCCTATGTTTTTACCGCAATTTATAAACCCACACACAATTTTTGGTGTGGGCCCTTATCCATTTGTCTTACTTTTTAGATTAAAAAAATCCTAGGATCGCTAGTATTCTCTGTACCGCTATGGATGGAGGAAGATTGAAGATTCATAATTTCTAGTATAATTATGTAATTTGAGGCCAAAACAAAAAAATATATTAAAGTAGCTGTCATCGTAAAATTTTAAAAATGATACTGCATAGACTTGAGACATAAATGCTGAGAAAAATAGTGTAAGAAAAATATACAGATACATAAAAATTTACTGCTAAAGCTTGATTATTATTTAAACCTTCTCTGTATACATAATATGGCCAGTCTATTTTCTGCTTTCAGGAATAACAGAGCTCTCGGTATCTACTTATTCGGAACAGAAAATATGACATGTAAAACATTCCAAAGAGATTCCTGGCTATAGAATTTCAAAGGAAAGAAAACTGGAGACCGGAGCCAGAGTCAAGCACCAGTTTGGGCCCTGTTTGTTAAAGTTAAGAGCTTTGGATTTCTTTCCCTCGATGATAGCATTAAAGAACCAACAAACTTGAGCCAACCCTTCAATTACCGATGCTATAATGGGGTGCAATGTATACTACGAGGTTCAAGGCAGTGAAGTAGGTATCAGTTTTCCTAAGATTGATTGTTTTTGTATACTTATAGAAATATTTTTATAAACAGAAATATACTTACAAAAGAAGAGAATACTCTAAATACTTAAAATTATTTTTTTTAATTAAGGCAATTAATAATGGCATAAGATTCCTTATTGCCAAATAATGCGTAATTATCCGGTTAGTTTAAACCAAAAATTAAAAGTCAGGTTGCAAACATTGATAAGAATGTTTAACATCATTATAAACAAAATTTAAAAAGTTCTTATTAATCCGACCTGAAAAAATACATGGGGTCAAAAATCACATATTCGGGTTTATCGCAATTTTCAGCAAAATGTAAGTTTTATCGGGGGTAATACCCCTAGTACATTTATTTATTTTTTTGGAAAAAATCGTAAAAACGGGTTTTTAAATAATTTTTTGAACAAATGGCATGAACGAGAGTGGTTTTAAAAATCCGATTCGACGACGAGGTTTTTTCCACTTCTGCAAATAAATTAAATAATTAAAATAAATACTTTATTTGATTTTTTTTAAATTAAAACAAAAAAATAATTATTAATAAAAACAGTATAACTAGCAACTTTTCAAACATGAAATTTTTTGCTCACAACTGCTGACAGGTAAGTTGACAGTTCTCAAGTTATTTTTCCACAAAAATTCTTGATAGCAATTGGTCAAAATTAATTTAAAAAAAAATTATTATAAAATGTGACCTAACAAACATTGAAGACCAGGTAAGTATCTACAGAAATTATTATTTATTAAAAATTATAATATTTCAAATTAGTTTGTCACTTAATAGTAAGAAAATCCATTTTGAAGAAAAAAAAATAAGATTCGTAAATTTACTATTTTTTTTAAAGAAAAAAGTTTTTTTAAATATTTATTTCAAATTTTGCACATCGACCGAAAATTAAATTCTTAACACTTCTTTCAAATAACTCTTCTAAATAACCAACTAACCTCACTTTTTTATTATTTAAATTTAATTTTATTTAGTTTTCTCCCAAACGCCCATGAGCAGGATATCCTTCTTAATTTTTTGATTACTCGATAAGCAGAGGTGATTGTCAAAAACAGTTTTAAAATAATTGCATTTTCTTTCTCATATACAGAGCGTTCCTTAATTGCGGTAAGAAAGTCCAAGGGCGTATTCCTTAGCCAATTTTATGAAAAAAGTTTATATAAAGATAGGTTCGGAAATGCTTTGTTTATAAAATTTGCGGTGATAAACTTGAAAAAAATCAGTTTTTTATTAATATATTAAATATGCCGTATTTGATTTTAACAAAATTTGGCTGTGGTATTTGTTGTAATAAATGGTTAATCACGCCCTAACTTAATTTTAATTAGTTAGACCAGTGGCGGCGTGGGACGCATCCTAGCTAATATTATTGACAGAAAAATGTACGCCACCGACTTTTCTTGCTACATTATTTATTTGTTTAAATAAAACATTTTAAAATATTTTTTTTAATATTTTTACGTAGCATGCTTAGTTTTCTAGAAAAAAATCAGTAAATTGCATATTCCTGGACCATACGAGAAACATTAGGGCAATTTTTTCTTTTAAACATTAAGTGTTATAATTTTTCATTAGCAATTATGTAATAACAATTACAAATACTTAATTAAATAATGTTTATATCCAGTCCAACAAATTGTACTAAAAAAGTGTTTTCGAAATTTTAAGGTTCTTTAACTTGAGAATGAAAGATTTAGGGATCCATGTTTAAATAAACTTGTTTTCATAAAATTGGCTCAGGAATACGCCCTCAAATGTTCTTATCGCAATTCGCAAACACTCCCCAACCCTTTGGCGGTCAGTGTATCTAAAAAATGGGGGCTCTTTGAAAAAAAAATAATAAAAAAGATCTTTGTAGATAATTACCTGATCTACAATTTTTGTTAGATTAAATTTTATGATAAAACTTAACGTTTCGCTAAAAATCTCAAAAACCCGATTATGTGACCTTTGCCCCAGGTATTTCTTTTCTCGGGTCGGATGGATAAGGAATTCTTACATTTCATTTATAATGATGTTTTAAATAATCCTACCAATTTTTGGCCGGTTGTGAATTTTTGCTCTTTTAAATATCTTTTTATAATTATATTTATACAGGGTATTTTATTTAAAAAAATAGTTTTTAACTACCCTGTATCACAAAAATCTTTACAAGAGCTTTAAGAAAAAAACACATTATGTACATCTAACTTTATTAGTTTCGGAAAAATGGCCATTCAAGTATTCAGGTATTTAGGTAATTTTTAAAGTGCCGCCATTTTGTGTTAGGTAAAGGTATTGACTTTATATTCTAGGGTTATATAGTACTCGTCAGGAGCTTTAAAATGGTGTGTCACAAGCCCACCCTTTCCATTTAATTTTTTCGCAAGATGGCTCCCAGCCGCCATCTTGAAATTTTCATCTGTCAATTTCAAGCTAAAATATAGTATGTATGCAATAATTTCATATCCCAAAGTTTTACTTTTTAAATTAATCTGTTAAAAAAATAAAGGGGGGAACATAAAAGAAATGCACTATATAACCCCGTAGGATGTATTGCTAACAGTAAATAACAACGGTTAATATAAAGTTATAGCTTCACGTTTTCTTAACATTTTCTTTTTTTAATTGTCATGATGACTTAATTAATAAAAGAGATATGGCCATTTTAATGACAGCATTTTTGTATTGAAGCTTATGGAAGAAATCGAGCATATGCGATAATTCTTTTGAGTAGTGTATTTTGAGTGTAAAACACTCTTAGTTTCAGAGCTAGTGAACCCTTCGAATAATGTTGGGCCTTGTAAAGCTAAAAATGTGTATAGTAATGAGTCATAGCATGCTAAATACGACAATTTTCACCTGGCAAACATCAGCCCTGCATATCATCACACTGTATATTTTTAAAAGTTAAAAAAACATCGAGAGCATA
Organism: Listronotus bonariensis; assembly: GCA_014170235.1. Classification (NCBI taxonomy): domain Eukaryota; kingdom Metazoa; phylum Arthropoda; class Insecta; order Coleoptera; family Curculionidae; genus Listronotus; species Listronotus bonariensis. Next base: position 106,458 of record JACEGR010001442.1, read on the forward strand.
ATTTCTCAGTTTTCATCGGCTGAAGTAATCGTGCTTGGAACTTCAATGTCCATAATAAGTATTAGCTGAGTTTTTCAAAAACTGACTCCCAAAACAGAGTAGCCGAAATCTTCGCAGTCAGTAACTCTCTTACTAACCTTATTATGGAACCTACGTACTTTCCTAGAGTACCAAATCATAGTTCCAATCTCCTAGATCTCTTTCTTACCACCAACCTCAAACTCTATTAAGCATCTGTCGCAGCTCCCCTAGGTCGCTCAGATCAAGCCATGATCAAGCCGTTACTATATCTGACCCTGCACATCCCGGGGTAAATAAATGCATGCCACCACGCACCATATGGCACTACAACTTAGCCGATTGGGATGGCCTAAGGGACTTCTTCGTCACTTATCCCTTGGATTCCATCTGCTTTTTTGTCAAGATCCTTCTGAAATTTGTAGTCAACTAACTGAATCAATTCAATTGGGCATTGAAACCCATATTTCTCACACCATCAAGAACCCCAAACAATCCAATAACAAGTCCAGGCTCACAAAAAGTTGATACAAAATTCTAGTCCAGAAAACCGACAGGCCAGCATTGAAGCAAAAAACTCCTACAATTAAACAATTTTTGAAGCCAAAGACTCCTTCGACAATCGTATTAAAAACAAAGTTCTTTCTTGCTTAAATGGCAACAAATTTTTCTGGTCCTTTACGAAAAACATAAGAAGAAATTATTGTACAGGTTCTTTTCCACTACTTACTTTGGAATATGACATTATTGCTACCACTAAAGGAAAGGCAAAATTATTTGCTAATCAATTTGCTGCCAATTCAACCCTTGACTCTCTCGTAAATCATCCAATTCCAGCTATTACCCCAGTTCCTCATAAAAGGCCCGATACTATTTTTAAGGTGAAACACATTAAGCCTATCATTTTTCTCTTGACACCAAGAAATCATCTGGGCTGGACGGCATACCAACAGTCGTTTTAAAAAATGTGCTTTAGAACTTGCACTAATCTTAATTTGGCTCTTTTAAATTTCTTACGACACAGATATCTTTCCGGAGAGCTGGTAACCCGCACGTGTTTAACCTATTCCCAAGAAAGGATCTAAATCTTTTCCGTCCACCTATAGACCAATTTCAATTCTCTTAGTTCTTTGAAAAGTAATGGAAAAATTCATTAATTCAAAAATTCTTAAGTACAGCAGATCTTCTTTCCTTCGTATCACACTGCTGGAATAAGTCTCTTGAGTTTCTAGGTGAGTCCCAGATCATTGCTCTTGATAAATCTAAAGCTTTTGATCAGGTTTGGCATGCCGCACTTTTTAATAAACTTCCCTTCTATGGTCTTTCAACTAAACTCTATACTGGACTTTCTAGTTATCTATCTGATCGACGTGTATTAGTAATTGTGGACGGCCATTCTTTAAGCTTTCACCAAGTAAATGCTGAAGGGCTCAGTACTAGCACCAACTTTGTTTTTTCTTCACATCAACGACTTTTTCTTGTCCACAACTAATTCCATTTATAGTTTCGCCGACGATAGTACCCTATACTCCAGTTTTTAGGTTCCTAAAACGATCACTAAACCTGATTTGGAAAACAAACGCAAAACGATGCAGATATCTCTTTTGCTGGATCTTAATTTATTATTGAATTAGGGCGCCAAAACTCTCGCCCATTTTTATGCATCCAAAATACAACATGTTCCTTGACGCGTAAAGAGTCATCAAATACTCATCCTCTACTAATGAGCGACCAAGTTTTACAGAGGAAAGGCACCTTTAATCTTGTAGGCGTCACATTTTAAAACTCAAAAGTATTTTTCCGCTTCCAATTTATACATTTTATATGTGTCCTAAATCCGACCTCCCTTGGAATATTGTTCTCATATCTTAATGATCCTTCACTTACAAAAAGGCTTCCCTCTCTTGCCCATCGTCGGGCTGTGGGGGATTTATTGCTTTTTATAGGTTCTTTCATGGCTTCTGCTCTAAAGAATTGTCCTGTATAATTCCTCCACTCACGGTTTCCAACAGGGAAACTCGTGGTGCCGCGCGTATGCATCCCTATACGGTCCAACTGGACAGGCCCCGAACTTCTCACTTTGTTCGTTCTTTTATCCCTAGAGTTTCTAGAATGCTGCCCGCGAAGGTGTTTCTTTCCTCCCCAAATCTTCAAGTATTTAAGTCCCGTGTCAACAATCTTCCTCTTACCTTGCTTAGAAGACCCACGGTACGTTAGTTTTTAGGCTTTTATTCTTCGTGGATTATCCAAAGATAAAAAGAAAAAATATAGACAATAGTTTTTTTATTTTATCTTTTTTCGTATCACTTACCGTTCATGATTTAAACGATTATTACTGTTGGTTTATTGACTTTTTACCGATATCTATTCTAGTAATTGTTTAAGTAATAAATTGCTTAAAACCAAACTTTTTAACCAATAAATTTTCTAGAACTTTAAATTTAAACTTTGTTTCCTTAAATTTATATTTTTAAAGTTACAATGCGTTCAATGTTGTACTACCGAGTACAAGGTCAATAAAAACGGAGTATGGAGAGCGTAATCCTAGATTAGAAACCATTGTAATACCCAGATGATGAAAACCTGTTCAGTGTTCAGGCCCAGCTGGTGTTAACCGCGCACTCACCTGATTTTTGAAATTACCGCGTAATAACTTTGAAAATATTAATTTTAAAAGAAAAATTTTAAATTGAAAGTTGTAGAAAATTCATCAAGTTAAAGGTTGAGTTATAATAATATTATTGTTTAAACAATTATTAGAAGAGATATCGGTAAAAACTTAATAAAAAAACAGTAATAATCTTTTAATCGTAAAGGGTAAGAAATATGAAAAAAAATAACCAAAAAGATATTTAAATTTAATTATATATAAAAAGGTCCTTATAATTGTAGGCCTCAAGTATACGGTTACAGAGATAAAAGCCCAAACGGTTTTGTAAGTATTTTGTGTTTTAGGTTCATAACATCATACTGCACCTATCTATAAAAAAATAACTACCGCCAAATTATGCATTATGGACAAAAGTAACTCGCTTACCATTGCCTGTACTAAATAGGCTGCAAATAAATATTACTTTTCTTTTATTTTGTCTATTTTATGTCTTAAATACTTTTTAGTGACTGTACAAATAATTTTTAACTCCGTCTATGGATACACAAAAAACTTAAATTAAATTTGAATAGAGATGTCGTTAGCAATTTTATTTAAAAACCAAACACAACCCCAAAAGAAAGTAAAGGGACAAAACCACTTGAATATCCGAATGCAGGACGACAAAGTAAAACCACTTCAAATATTGGCAGCAAAAGAATTTCGAGTTTAAAAATAATAAGTGCCCAATGCGGAATAATGTTCAAGTATGAATTTAAAAATGTGCTTTGAGTTAATCGCCAGAAATGACCGCCCTGGTCCAGATCCCAGATTATAGAACGATAACGAAAAGATAAAAATTGTTTTAAACACAATTAAAAGAACTAAGCTTAAACCTAAAATATAGAAATATATAATTTTTTTTTGTTCAGTTCTACACCTCAATGATTTAACTGGTTTTGTATCTAGGGGTATGAAACAGGGGCGTACCTACAGGTCTTGGGGCCTGGGGCAGAAAATTTAAGTCCGGACCCCATTTTTGTTTTTAACATAAACCACTTTTCTTCTTTGCAAAACTTTGACACAAAAACATGTTATTCCGTGCCGTACCTTTACTGCGTGAGGTCTTTTTTTCCTTTTTGCCTTTTTGAGGGCTCCTTCCACCAGGGGGCTCGAGGCGGACCACCCCTGCCCTCCCCCTCAGTTCGCTAGTGATCTGAAATAATACATAGACCAATTCATTTTAATTAAAAACTAACTGAAATATAGCCTAAATCATATGATATACTAACCGATTCTGTTAATTTCCAAACTCAGCCTTTACACGTTAACCGTGTAATGTAACATTATAACTCATACCAAGCAACATCCCGTTGTGTACTCAATAATTGGCAACGTGTATTGCGTAAATGGGTCTTGTTCAAGGCGTGTTGGAATTTCTCACCCAACCTAATCTATGGACCACTTAGATTAGGGCTAATGATTGACTCTATCAGAATACTAATTTTCTAATCAGGGGTCGGGCTTTGTAAGCTAAAATTATTAACATTATAATATTTAAATCTACTTTTAAATTGACAAAGATGTATCAAACATTCTAATATTAAATTTCTAAATTATTATCCAAAATACTGCATAAAATTTACTATTTATAAAAAATGAATTTTATAATTCTATTTTACATTTACACCAATTAAAAGGACACTACAAAAGAGTGTTATGATATACAACTCTGGTTTTTTAAATAAGACACACTGTACATTATTGCAAGGTTTGTGACTAGAAATATACATATATATTTTTAAGGGTCAATATTTTAAAAACTGTTGAAGATAGGTATACAGGTTTATTTGTAAGTTAATATTTTTTTTAACACTGTATAGAATGCCAAAAATAAGAAAATTTTTAAGATAAAATTATGTCCGAAAATACTTCGTTTCCAAGATACACCCTGTATATATGTATGTGTAAAGTTTTAGAAAAAAATGCCTTTTTTGTTATAAATTTCCTACCTTTACAGATATTATCACAAAATTTAATTTTTGTACATACATCAGTCTCATCCTAAATATTTTAAAAATCCTAAAAAGGTAAAATAACTATTATTGCCAATAATATGGGTATTGTAATTTTCTGCCATGGTCACAAATTTAATAAGCCCCAGGAGGTCACTTTTGGCATTGTGAGAGAGCTGAGATATTAATGAAGAACATGGGGCGATAATGTTAACATCTTATTTTGGCTCACATATATCACAAGTGGAACAAGAGATATGAGATACTAAAATTACAAGAACATCTGGTAAGATTTTTCATTTTTAAATCTCTAAAGGTATTTCTACAGTTTAAAACCAATCCTAAATAACATATTTTTGCTGCACGTACACTTAACTGTTTTTAAAAATCTCTACAGTTTTTCCTTCATGTAAAAGAATAAATAGGTACTATTTTTCTTGCGGCAACGCATCAATTTTGGTAATTATTTAACCCTTATGTAGGCGCGTGCCTTTTTGTTACGTAAGTTGGCGCGTGGGGGCCAAATTGACCCCCAACCGTAAACATCAAATAATCACTTTTTCATTTTTTTAACTGCTAAATTTTATTTTAAGTTAGGAGCATTTCCTTTTAACTCGTATTAAAATATTTAAATGTAATTTTAATTGAAGTCACTGTCATTATGTTTTTAAAAGCTGATTATGATACCTACGGCAATGCGAGAAAAGGCAAAAACTAAATTTCAGTAATAATTAGTAGCCTTCACACTTTGCATAAGTTCACATAAATTAATTATAATTCATTTTATTAGCCCCAAAATAGCTATGCTAGCTAGACCCTTATTATTATAATAAAAAATGTTTAATCTTTTTCATTATATTCATTTCTAATAAAATTTTCACATTTTTGCTTAAAAAAGAAATAACCCTAAAAAAACGCAATATTCTTTAAAAAATATATTTAAAATATTTATAATACCAAATGGAGTGGGAGTTTATTCTAAATCTGTCCTTCTTGTTGTCTTAGAGCTAGGTACTGCTCACAAATTGTTTTCATATGATATTTGCACATTATGGCTGTTTTTTTTCACACAAAAGTTTGGTTTCCTATTGTTTTTTTTGTAAAGGACAAATAATACATGTGTTTCAACTTCCTGAACCTTCCGCAACTCGATTATGTAAATATATTTTTTTAAACTTTGCTGCCTTAAGCCAAGTATTTCAAGAACAGTTAATGCATAATGTAAAAAATTGAGAAACATTTTTTTTTACTTTATTTTTTTAATTTTATATTTTGACTTCAAATTAAATTTTTACAACAATCACTTATAGAATTTAGGTTTTTTACCTTTGGTCACTTTTCATATTTTTAGTTTTATAACTCGCCCTGTATATTACCAATCGAGGTAAAATTTTGTATTTATCAGTTTTGGATAATGCGACTAGTTTTCCCAAAAGAACATCTAAAAATTTCAAAATTTTTGGTTCATTTAATCACTTATAACATCTACTTTGGGACAAACTGTTTATTATATTACTATTCAAAATATCTATCAAAGAGCTTTAAAAAGAGTCAACATTTGATTTATCCAGTTTTTATTAGTAATCGGTAACATGACCACCCTCCACCCTCGAAGGTTTGATTGTAAACTGGCAATTCTTAAATAGAACACCCTGTATATTATATCACCATTATGTAAATATTTAAAGGAATTAAAGATTCTTTTTTATTCAATATGTTCAAGTCTTACAGTTTTTAAAATGGGACCATTCAAATCGAAAAATTAGTGTCCATTTTATCAACGACACTAGGCTTTGAGCTATAGATATAAAATGTAACATAATTTTTAGTTTTGGATGGCCATATTTTTTAAACTGCAAAAGATAGACATATCAAATTTGGTGTTTTCTTAGGGCTCTTTAAAATATCTTTTTAATGGGGGCACTACATACAGAATGTTCTATTTAAAAATTTACCATTAAATTTTGAGAATGGACACTTTTCCGAATTTATTAAAACTTGAATATATTACATGTTGACTATTCTTAAAGCTCTTTGATAGATCTTTTAAATAGGTATGTAGGGTGCTCCATTGAAGAAGGTACATTTTTAGCAATAAATCACAAACTCGATGTCCAGTTGTTTTTCTGTTGGCAGCACGATAATCAGCAAAAAAAATACTACTACTCTAATTTATTTGGGTTCGTATCTCCAATAATAAAGAAGTGTCTACATAAGTTTAATTAACCTGTAGATTCATGATGGTTTCTAGCCCTTAAAAGGGAAATTTTAAAATGCAAACCAGATAAAACAGTTTGCAAAACACCCAGTATAGAATGACAGAAAATACCAAAGTTTTTAATTACTTTAGAAGGGGCATCTAAATATTATTTAATAAAGGAAATTGAAATTTCATAAACTTATGAATAAAACGCATTCATTTGTGTACATTAAAAGGCCCTAAAGAAGAACAAGCATCAAATACTCTCAGAGAACCGAGGGAGAATGATGTTTTAATTAAAAATTGAATCTTACGTCACATGTGAATAATTAACGTTGGGGGAACTTAAGTTGAGCCGTATGTCGTTGACATCAGAAGCAAAATAAAAATCCATTGTTGCCGGTTGGTTTCTTTTAATAAAAAGGCCAAAAGTTTAAATTTACACTAATTAGTTGGCTGTGATTCAGCAGTAAAAAAGCCACGCGTTTATGATTTCTGTCTTACTTTCAAATTATTCCTGTTTTTGTTGCTCACACACTAGTTAAATGACGCGATTAGAAAGAAACAGTTGATTGTCGTCTTAATTTCTATGACACCTGTGACTTCTTTACAGCTGAATTCTACTTTATCACTGAAAAATAGGCAATCATTTTTATATAAAATATTCTGATATTAGGAACATTTTAGACCGGTGTGTTAATAAATTCAGGGTTAAATTTTTATGTGGTTAAAGCCCTAGCTAAATTTTAAAAGCTGTCAAATGCATTGTCACCTAGATTTTTAAATATGGTTCACTTCTAGGGTAGGAGTAATTGGAGTATACTAACTTAGGGATTGACTTGACATTGTAAAAGTCGTTCTAAATGTAGTTAAACGAACTAAAAGGTTATACCAAATTTAGTAAAGGGTGTTCCAATAAGAGGTTTTGGATATTGGTTAAGAATAAAATAAAATGTTTATAACATTCTTTCAAGTTATTTAAGGCAGTGTATGGCTGGACAGTGTGCAAGAAACAATATCTGTGAAGTTACCACCACGACTTGTTCAACAGGAAAGAATTCGTTTGTTAATATTTTCCATTAATTTTAAACACATTTTTGGAGTTATGTCACGAATTATTTGTCTAATTTCTTCTTGGGTGGTTGGGAGATTTTTTCGTAAGCTTAAATTTTTTAAAACAATTCCCAAGCTATTTAACACTTAAATAAACAATTATATGCATAATTCGTGACATTACTTCAGAAATGTGTTAAGAAGTAATGGAAAGTTTTAACAAAAGAATTGTGTGCTGCCGGAGAAGTCCTGGTAGTCGCAGATATTGTGTTTGACGTATAATTGTTCACTGTCCACCTAGACACAACCCTAAATAACTTAAGTATGATCTAAACATTTTATTTAATTTATTACCAACATCAGAAACCTCTTATTGGGACACCCTTTATACAGTATGTCCACGGATGGACACAATATGACTGATATGATGAACAAATTGATCAAAAATTTAAATGTTCAAGAAGGTCTTGTATGGCAACTGCTTTTGCTTCTTATAAAACAAGATTTACGTTAAGAAATTTGTTTTGTTTTGAACAGGAATTCTAAAAACTACAAAAATGTGAAAATGGACCAAGACAAAAGTGCTTTTATTTTTAAAAATTTAGCAAAATGATAAATAAAAATGTGTTTTAAATTAAATGACAATCCAATATATGAATTTTTATATAAAATAAACATTGTTTTTAGTATCATATTGTTTAAATCAACATCTTTTTAGCTAATTTACCTGGTTTTACATTTTTGTATTTAAATATATTTTTCATAAACTTTGACATTAATTATTGTGTTGCATTAAAAGTAGTAAGGGTGTGAAATATTATTTTTAAAAAGTGACACTAAATAAATGTTTGTTTATTTTATTGTAAATTTCAAGTATGGGATTCCTTATTAAATTCTAAAAACCTTTTTTAATCAACATTTTGGTACATCTTTGTCACCATAACTGTATGAAGTTTTAGCCTGTCTTTAATTAAAGGCTACATCTTATCGCAAAAGGAAATTTACAGTACCTACAACCTCTCTCATCCAGACAGATGCTTATCCGAGGTGCCCCAATGATAATCCGGACACATTAGGATAATCCGCACGCGCTTTATTATTTTTAAGTTTAAACTTGGTAAAAAGCGCCAGAAAGAGTTTTCTAGAACTCATTAAACCATGCGAATAACTCAGAAGACGCATAAAATAGCCTGATTTAAGTGTTTCGCAACGTGTATAAAATTAAAAACAAGCTTATAACGTTTTAGTAGGTATTATACCAAATTAAAGCAGGAAAAAATGTTGAAAATACCTGATATTTACGTAAAGCGCTTATACACTTTTAGTTTATTCTTCAGTAATCCAGACATTTTTTATTCGGATTTAAAACGTTAAACTTTACATAAATTTAAAAGAAAATTAGTTTAATACTCATTTGGTAGCTTTTTAAGTAAATCTAAAAAATTCCATAACCAAACCTATCTGACATCGCTGCTTCCATCATTCTTTCCGCCAGCTACACTCGAAGAAAATAAATTTTAATATACGTCACTGTGTGCATGAGTGCTGTCGCACCGTCCTCAGTCATGAACCACACACAAAGTTATTATCGTATGGAAATAATAAGTTGCCTTTTAATTGGTAGGGTTTTCACGTGACTTTAAACATATTTTTAGAGGCATAAAATACATATTAGTTCATTACAATTGATTTGCATACAGGGGTGGTTATTAAATCTTTCATAAGGGAGAAATGGGGATGTATTAACACAATCACCATTTATAATGGGTATATTAACAGGTATTTACATGCAATGCAAGCCTGACACAGTTTCTTTGTTCACTTTTCATATTTTTTCTTAATATTTTACAGGGTTTTCATTTATATTTTGCCACTCACTTTCAACTATAACCAAAAAAAAAAAATGGAAAAAGCATGTCCTGTAAAAAAGTTTAGTACTTTTTTATTTAATATCATTTAAGGATAGAAAAACCAACAAGTGAACATCAAAAACTCAAGAAAAATTAACAAGGAAACTTTTTTTAAATGGGGCACCCTATATGTTATGTTATCATACATACAAAAATACCACATTAAATATATTTATCTTTAATAGTTTTGGAAATATGGCCATTTAAATTTGCATATAATTTCTATTACATCTACAGTCTGAGCTTAGTGCTGTAGGTAGGTATAATGGAAATTATATCTACTATTTTTCAGATTTAAGTTGTCATTTTTCGAAAACTATTAAAGATAGATATATCAAATGTGGTATATTCATAGAGCTTTTTAAAAGACCTTTTAATTGTTGACATAATATACAGGGTGTTTCATTTCAAAAAAGTTTACCTTTTCATTTTTCTTAAGTTTTTGATGAAAAAGGTAAAACATTTATACAGGACGTGTTTTGTTTTCTTTTTTGTTATAGTTAAAAGTGGGTGGCAAAATATAAATGAAATCCCTGTACAAAATATTAGGGCTAAGTCCTATGCTATATTAAATAAAAAACATTTTACAAAACATGAAATCAGAAAAAACAAACACACAAATTTAAACAACCATATTTCTTTCAAAGGCCAGATGTTTCTCTAACATACTGAAACCACCTACCGTCCTTCACTTAACTCTCCATTAAGTTTGATATTCCACCACACCTATTATGTTTATTTTATTGACTTTAGCTTCAATAAAAACTCTCATAAATAAATATTTGACATCTGTCAATAAGGGCATTACCTGTTACTCATTCTATTTTTGTAATCGAAATTTTATTCGTGCTTATAGGTACATATTTATTTGTTGAATTAAGTACGTTTATTTTGGTAATATTAGAAAACAATTATTGGGCGTTAAGTGATAACTGGCATTTATTAGTAAAAGTAAACATGAGGTGTGGATGCAATGGATGTGTTGGTAAATATAACCATATATTGCAAAAAATATGATTTTCTTAAAATGAAGTCCTTAGGTTTCTATAAAAATAAAGTATAATTATAAGTATAATATTTTATTGCCTACTGTATTCAAAACTTGACCTCTATGTTAATAACTATGAAAACTTTTTTAAGGGACAATTAGCTTCTTCCAAATATTTTTTAGTCGTTAAAACCAACCTTTGTGTATAAATAACACTTCTGCCAAATATAGCATTAGCTAAGTCAAAATGTTTCTGGCAATGCATGAAAAAGAAACGGTCTAAATATTTAGAATACCATCAGGTAAAGATTAAATAAATAATTCCAGAATGTTAACAAGCTGACACACCGCACAGCGTGTCGATATATGTATGGACAAAAATGCCAAAATTATTACTTCCATAACAACCTAAATACATAGTCTGTGTAAAAATGTGTTAAATGCGTAATAGTATATATAACATATGTCATAAGCCTCTTTACTTTTGAGATACGGGGTGTTAAAATTTAAAAAAAAATTATAAAATATCCTAACTATTTTTATCCAATTTTGTTTTAATTTTGCAATATTATTAATGACATTAGGGAGTAATTTAATTACATTTAAGTCCAGTGGCGTCTCGAGAGGCAACTAAAGAAATATTTCCAACAAAAAAACGGTACGCTACTGACTGTGTAAATGTGGGTTATTTTTTTTGGTTTCTTTAGATTAAGCAAATAAAAATACTGCTTTTAGGTCTTTTAATTTTTTTATCTTGTTTAGTTTAAGAGAATAAAAATTCCCTTAATTGCATATTGGGTTTTATAATTTTTAAATAGCAATTATAAAACAAAAATAATGGATACTTATTTAAATAAGGTTTATATCCGGTATAACAGTTTTTACTGAAATAAGTATTTTTGAAATTTTTTGGTTTTTTGATAATTTTAACACCCTACTGTATCTTAAAAGTTAAGACGTTTAGGACATATTTTCATATAAACTCTTCTTCCTAAAATAAGATAATAAATCATACCCTGTACTTTTAGCCATCAATTAAATTACACGCTGTATATAATGAAAAGCTAGTTTGCTCTCACATAATAATAAACAGTGTGTCCGCCTATGTTCTTTACATATAAAAACTTTTTTCTTATTAATTTTACGAAAAAAAATTATTTATAAAAAGTTCTGCATGGTCTAAAGCCTTAAAGCAATCATTAGATATTTATTTTTTCAGTAGTATACAAGGTATCTCAAAAAACATGAATTTTGTTTAAGAAGAAAGTACCCATATTTTTGAAAATATCAAAAATTATTACCAAGGAAAAATGTTTAGAATTGAAAATAACTCTTAACTATGCAAGCTCTTTAATTTTTTTTTTTTTGATAAAACAATAAATATTTAAATTTCCACATTTGTAAATACTTATTTTAAAATGTAATATCTAAAGAAAGCTTAAGAACTGTCAAAACAATAAAAAGTCACAGAAACGCTCGTTATCGCATAAAAATCAAAGAATAACTTTTTCGTGTAAATAAACGGGCTTGCATATTTTAAACTTATTTTTAATTCTAAACATTTTTCCTTATTAAAAATTTTCAATATTTTCAAAAATAAGGGTACTTTCCTCTTGAACGAAATTTACAGATACCTCGTATACTACTGAAAAAAATGCTTATTTAATGATTGCATTTTAGGTTTAAGACCATGCATTTTATAATGAATATCTTTTATTAATGAAAAAGTTTTCCATGTTTAGAGAACTTAGGCGGACACACTATATAAAAAATTAAAACATATAATATAAAAGTTTTCTTTAAAACAAGTTTGAAATGCTTTAGATATAAAAGAATTATTTTTTAGGTTGTATAAAGAATAAAAATTAAACGTACTTAAATTTTGGAATTTTTGGATATTCATATACCTAAACATTTTACAGCTTGTTCTTTTATCGTGGTTCATGTTGTTTTGGTAGTTTTTTAAGACCTGCTTATTGTTCACTTTAGGGCGGAGCATAGGGATGACTTATAATAAAACAATCAATTTTTTATGTGCATTTTTTTAGATATAAAATAATAACGGCACGTCAAATTAAAAGCTTTATAAGCAATTTTTGCCAATGTTAAAAAGAGGACCGTCCAAAGCAAAACAACTTTTGTTTATGTTTATATCAATAGTGGGTACGAGGACCAACATAATCCGTATAATATTCTTTTTAAACCCAGATATGTAACGGTGTATTTTTGATTTGTAGCCACTTAAAATTTAAAAATCAACAAAAACCTAAAATTCAACAAAAACTTTTTTACAAGGTTTTATTTAACTTGCAATGTATGTATGTATATGTATGAACGGGTGAAAACTTACAATTCAATTTTAAAGCATATAATATCTTCAACCGATTAAGCTGAAATTTTGTGTGCACGTCTAGTTTGGATGACAATAAGCTGTACGACGTCATTCTAAATCCAACATGGCGGCACACCCAAGATGGCGGACTAGTTTTTTTTTAATCCAAATAATATGGGTATCACATGAAAGGGCGTTCCGGGACTAACTCAAAAAATTAAGTGACGTTACTCTAAATCAAATATGGCCAACTTCTTAAGATGGCGGATTAGTTATTTTTAACGTACTTCTACAATATGGGTATTAAATAGAAGGAATTGTTAAGAAATGTCGAAAGTAACGCCACTCTAAATCCAATATGTTATATATAGTTATTCTTAATTCGTTTCTACAACATTGGTATCAAATAAAAAAGCTTACCAAAAGTAACTTAACAACATGGAAGAACACCCGAGATGGCGGACTAGTTATTGTTAATTTATTTCCTATATTTCGATATGGGTATCAAAAATGAAGGGGATGCCAAAAGTAACTAAAAAAACGTGACGTCATTTTAAACCCTATATGGTCAAACACCCAAGATGGCCAACTAGATATTTCTTATGTACTTCTACAATAAAGTAACGTAACTCTAAATCCAATATGAAAGACTAATTTTATTCTTTACCACAATATAGGTATCAAAAGAAAGAACTTGCTCAAAACATGAATATAGTTAAACTTCGTTGCTGAAATCTGTGTAATTTTTCGTTCTAAACTAGGGTTTTTAAGGACCTCGATACAAATACCTTATTTCATTACAGCTAGACTTGCAACAGTGATGCATTGAATAAGATAAACAAAGTAAACAACAGGTCGAGAAATAACCAAAAAGTAAAAAATAATTTAAAGTAAAAAATTGTTTTTTTGAAACAAGCTTTTAATAAAATGCACTACAAAGAATGCAATGCACTTTTTCCTAAAAATTTAACTATTAAGATATAACCTCTTTACACAATCTAAATAATTTGAAAGCTTTTCGCGAAATTTTCCTGTATAGATAAACAAGTAAATTAAGTAAATAAATCTATTTTTTATTTTTAAACTAATTTTAAATAAATAAACACTTAAATCTCGCGACAAGCTATTAAATAATTTTAGTTGTGTAATAAGGTTAAATGGTAATAGTAAAAGTTTTAACGAAAAAAGTTTATTTTATTCTTTGTAGTGCATTTAAACAAAAGCTTGTTTTTAAAACGATTTTTTATTTTTAACTCTTCAATGTTTTATTCTCTGTTTAACATTTACCTTGACTCGTTTCCCTACGGACAAAAAGTAATAACATACTAAAAATTAATTTTATTTATTTACTAAATTTAAGCAGTAAGCAGGGTAGTTCCGCTTCGTTTTATAATGTCTTATAAAAAATAGAAGTTTTACCAGAAACCATTTAACTGATGGTATTTCTTTGGGTACACGCCAAATAAGTTCGATTTTTCTAAAACAAAATAAAGAAAAACCCTTAAAAATTTAAAAAATTAACTTAGTTAATTAAATTAGTAACTAAAAAACTAAAAATCGACGTTTCGGTGGCACACTTGCCAAAAAAAGCTAAAAAACAAAACATCGACGCGTCGGTGGCGTTCGTTGTCAAGATAATCATTATCATTATCATTATATATAATAAAACTAAGTTGATAAAATGTGCGTGCCGATAAAACTTGAAAAGGAGTCCCGATACCATAAAGGGACTTATATAGTGTGATAGCCCTTTATCCCCCTCGAACAAGAAAGTTCCCATTTTACCCTAAAGGGCGTATTTTTAAAGATATAAGGACTCTTTCAACCCTTCATCTTGGAAATTAAGTGTAGTGGCGCCATCTGTTTTCGAGTATTTGAACTTCATTCGGAACAACGGTTATTTGGGTCTCATATCAACTCCCGAGCGAAGCCGGGAATCATAGCTAGTATATAATAAAACTAAGTTGATAAAATGTGCGTGCCGATAAAACTTGAAAAGGAGTCCCGATACGATAAAGGGACTTATATAGTGTGATAGCCCTTTAACCCCCTCAAACAAGAAAGTTCCCGTTTTACCCTAAAGGGCGTGTCTTTAAAGATACAAGCAGGGCCGTATTATCCATTAGGCTGACTAGGCTACAGCCTAGGGCGCCATGAAAAAATAGGCGCCATAGACGCGAAAAGGAGAGAATGACCTTTTGTTTTGGACTGAAATGGAAGTAATGTTCTTTTTTTTCTTTCTTTGTTTTTTGTTTGCTCTTCAAACATTTTTTTAGTAGGAAAATAGGCGCTCTGGTAATTGTAGCCTAGGGCGCCTCATACCCTTAATACGGCCCTGGATACAAGGATTCTTCCAACCCTTCAACTTGGAAATTAAGTGTAGTGGCGTCATCTGTTGTCGAGTATTTGAACTTCATTCAGAACAACGGTTATTTGGGATGCGTTTCGAAAGGCGCTGCGAGCAATTGCAGCATGTGTAGTAATGGCGAGAAATTTTAAATTCCAATTTCAATAAAGTCTTAAATTACATTTGTTACTATACTAAAGTTATTACATTTTGTGTATTTATAAACACACAATTTATATGTTGTTTACAAACAAGTAGTATAAATAATGAGAAAATGTTTTCAATTTTTTTTTCCATTTTACGTTATAGTTTATTTTTTTATTTCAACTACCACGTAATCTCATATTAACTCCCGAGCGAAGCCGGGAATCATAGCTAGTATTAAATAAAAATAAAAATTTTAAAAGTAAACTATTATTAAGGTCTAAAATTTAAAAATTTTAAACATAAATAATAGTTTACTTTAAATATATATTTTTATTCTTATTAAATTTTTTCTTGACAACGGTGGCCATCGAATCGTCGAAATTTTAGTTTTTATTTTAATTTTCTTTGTTTTTTTCTTTACTTTGTTTTAGGAAAAACAATCTGGTTAGTGCTGGTAAGTAGTTGGTGTGTACCCAAATAAATAACATCAATTAAACCTCATATATATTTAACCAATGTGGGTATAAAAACATGCAATTATGAGTTCCATATTAATACCGGCTGTGTCTAGTTTGCTGTGTTTAGACGGTTTTAATGCAATTTTTGCCTTGACCAGTGCACTATGGGATAGAAATCCATTATTTTGGCCAAAAAGCAACTTTAAAATTTTAATGGCTTATGCTGTGTATTTTAAAGTAGATACTCCAAACTACATGTATGTACACAAAATTATAAAAGAATTTTACAACTTCTATTAGGTTATTAAGAAACTTCAAAAGGTATTTTAAGAATAAATGAAAATCATACAACTGAAAATAATTAAGTATTAGATGAAAAAATTAAGCATAAATATACAACATAAATTCCACTAAGTTTAATATTAGTCTAGTTTACTAAAAAAATATTATTTTAAATAATCAGAGCTATTTTTGTGTTTCTGATGCAGTCTCGCGAAGTCTCGCTACTTTTGTCAATAATTTTTTTACCATGTTTTTTATCAGTTGTTGTACTAACTACTTTTTGCCACTCCTGAGTGTAAGGACAGGTACATTTTTTAAAATAATTTACAAGGTTTTCCATTTAAAAAAAATAATATTTTTTGTCCTACACTGTATATCTTAAAAGATAAAAGCATTATTTTATACGTTAAAAAATAAAGAATGTTGGGGATATATAACTTTATTAGGATTCTAAGGATAATTATTAAAAATTATTCTTCAGATTTGGATGGTCATATTTCCGAAACTAATAGACATATTTAATGTAGCATTTTTTTAAAGCTTTTTAAAGGATCTTTTTGGTAGTGATATAAAATACAGGGTGTTCTATTTAAAAAAATCATATTTATTGTCGTACCCTGTATATCAAATGAGATAGTAATTATCCGATTAATGATTGGAAAACCTAGCGAATTAAACAAACAACCTGATATTTTAGTTTATTTATAATTAGTTTATTATTATTTATTTTATAATTTATAATAATATATGTATATAATAAGTTTTCGTTTTCCAAAAACCATCTGTAATAATGCATACTATTTTTTTCAATATTTTTTTCAGTAACAAGCACCTTATTTTAAGTTGGATTGGTGATTTTCAGAATTTTGGAAAAAAACATTAATTTCTGTCCCATAGTACAGTGATACATTATTACTATTAGTGCTGATAATTTTAAGTGTATTTTAAATTTTAAGGGTTATGTTTAATAATATTATAGTAACAAGTATTTTATAAATAGGTTTCAGGATACGTATTTTGTGCGAAAACTATAACCATTAAAACTAACCTGCCAAGATGCCACACGTGATAGAAAAGAAAAATGTGGGCAGCACTAACAGAACATTTTTTATTCGAGCGTGTAACAGGCTCAGTAGTCGGACAACTCGCTATATCTAACATCACACAATGATGGATGTCCCCAAATGAACAACATGGCGGGTGTTGGGCCTGATTTTGTCTCTGGTTTTCACACCTTTGATTTTTGGGTTAATGTGCTTTTAGGCAATGCACTGCAGTTAATAGAGAATTATTGCAAGTTGCCTTATTAAGGTCGAGTATTATTAATACAGGCCTTCTTTAAATAGTGCTTGTACCCATAAGTTAGAGTTATTGCTAATCATGTTGACAGTGCCGTTAACCTAAAAAAATGGGAAAAATTTTTTAGTAGTTTTTGTTTATTGTTTTGTGTTGTAGGGTTTTGTTTTACACAATAATTACAGAAATACATACAAGTACTTTTACTTCTAAAAACTTTGCGATGTTGTGGTCGGCAGCCGTTTGGTTATACGAACAGTTTCGAAGTTAAAATAAGACCAAAATAAGGCAAGACCCAAAATCGACATAAATAAAGCCAGGCACTATCCTTATTAAGGGAGTCCTTATCCCACCATGCATCTGCGCAAGCTCGGATGTCAAAATAAGGCCGGTATTATTAGTGCCTTATTTTACTGTGCAATAATTCTCTATTTTCTTTCGAATATTTTACTTGTAAGTTGTAAAGGTATGTTTAATTACAGGGTGTTCCACTAGACACTGCTGCGATTGATTTCTAGAAATGAAGGCTTTGGAAAATTTTGAAAATTGTATAACATGATAAAGTCAGTGAAGGACATAGGAAGGCATTAACAGTTTTTAAAATAGCAAATTAATATTATTAAATTTTCTTTTTAATTTTGCTTTCTCTTATCCATTATTTAATTTGTAATGCGTAATGTAAAAAATTGACAATAACATTTTTTTATTGTCATGCTTTAAGTTTAAATTTTAACATAAAATTCAATTCTCTACGACATTTACCTAAACAATTTTGTTATATTTTTAAAAATAAAAGTAGTTAGTTTTGGGCATTTTTCATATTTTTAGTATAACTCCCCCTGTATAATGCCGATTGGAGTGAAATTTTGTTTTTATTAGTTTTGGACCATGCGATCACTTTTTCCAAAATTTCTTTTTAAAATTAAAAATGTTTGGTCTATTTGTCCTCTTGTAGCACCTATCCTGGGACACACTGTATAAAAACCTAAATAAAACATAGAATGGTTGGAAAGGTAAGTTTTTAGTAATTTAAGTCTGAGCTGCAGGCACAACAAAACCGACTTTACACATTTTCCTTTATCGCAGATTTTTAACGGAGTTCATGATGATAATTATTAAAACACTTAATACAACGTTCATCGTAGATGTTAAACTCGTACTACAAGTAAAAATCTACATGTGCTCTCGATTTTTTCTACAATTTATACTTTCCTTATTCTCCATATTAACTTGCCCCCCTGGACCATCGACTGGCGTCGCCCCTCTTTATTTGGTTATATTGGTTAAAATAATTATTTCACAGCTTGCAGGGTAAAAGACCCGGTTTATCATGTTATTTAGACGGAAAAACTTAACGAACCCTGGCGAACATCTTAAAATAAAAATTTCAAGCTGTGCTTTTACCAGGACCTTTGTTTGGGCATTCTTTTTCTGCAGACCCTTATAAACATACTACATATATTATGTGCTTAAATATAAATAGAAATTACAAAAAATAATTTTATTTTAGTTCATGCAGACTATAACTCCAAATTATATCTTTTTTTTATTTAAAATTGTTGGTCCTATTTGGCCACCCATCCTGGGACATTCTGAATAAAGTTTAGTTTACTTTTTAAGAGTTCCTCATAACACTTATACCCACTTACTTAACCCTGCTATCAGATTCACTGCCTCCTGCTGCATTTACCTTTAATTGTAACAGATAATTATGGTTGGCGTATACACGCGTTCCGTTGGTGTATATTTGCCTTTATTGACTTTGATATGCGTGATAAACCTGCCTTATACTAGTTGCTGTAAGACAACCATCAAACACTATTTATGAGAAAACTTTCCAAGATATTACCTGGGAAATTATATAAAGTATAGCTCTCGATAAATGAGAATTTGTTGGTAGAATGCGGCGGTAGATTATAATAAAAACAGTTTTTTAATAAATTTTAAAACCGGTTAAACACATACAAAGTGTCCCTCTATCCTCTTTTTATAAACGAAATTACTTGTACAGGGTGGCGCCTTTTCGTTGACCTTGCTGGGTATAGCGAAAAATAAAATATACACAACAAATCGAATTGCACAATCTTAATTTCGATTTTTCAAACAAATTCAATGGGTAAAATAAATCATGGCTAACTTGATTTGTTTCGAATATACAGAGTGTTTTCCAAATTTTGTCAATTTCGTTAGGCACTTGTAACTCGCTTGTTATTAGAGATAAAAAAATGTAAATAGAAAAGTTTTAGGGATTTTTATGTAGAATTCATAGGCTCACCTATATTGTTTCCATTGACTTTTATTTTAAAGTTATAACACAAAGTTTAAAAAAAAACACCCTGTATATACCATTAAAAAGACATTTTAAAGACCTTGAAGAATTAATTACATTTAAAATGATTCTTTCTAACAGTTTTGGAAATATGAGCTTCCAAATTTTAGTGGGTATATGTACTATAACTATAAGAAATAAATGTACCAAACGTGGTATTTGGTTAAACATCTCATATTTTTGCAACGGTAATAAAATATACAGCGTGTTTGTTAAAAAATCCCTATGATGGTCATATTTCCAAAACTTCTAAAAGTAGATATATAAAATGTGGTATTTCCTATAGCTTTTAAAAAAACCTTTCAACAGAGGATAAAATATATAGGGTGTTACATTTAAAAAACCCAACTTTGTGTTATAACTTTATAATAAAAGTTATTGAAAAAATATATAGAAAGGCCACTAAATTCTACGTAAAAATCCCTAAAACATATTGTTTCCATTTCTAATTTCAGACAAGTTTT
This sequence comes from Listronotus bonariensis, assembly GCA_014170235.1. Classification (NCBI taxonomy): domain Eukaryota; kingdom Metazoa; phylum Arthropoda; class Insecta; order Coleoptera; family Curculionidae; genus Listronotus; species Listronotus bonariensis. Next base: position 126,887 of record JACEGR010001442.1, read on the forward strand.
AAGTACCTGGCCAAATTGACAAAATTTGAAAAACATTGTGTATCTCCTAAACAAATCAAGTTACCCATGAGATTTATGGCGAAAAAGCAACACAAATGTTTATTTAAATACGCAACACACAAGTCACAGCAAAAATACAAAATTGATAATATGATAATCAAACACACACCTAGAGAAAAAATCCTTCCAAGTAATCGGTGTCTGTCTGAGATTCAAACCACAGATTTTAAATGAAAACGTTCATTCTATTTTTTGTTCTTGGCTCTGGTTCCTTCAGGTCCAGTTCACCAGCTCTCCCCTTTCGGACTATGCTTTCCAGGGTTTTGTCAATGGAAAATCTGGATAATCGAGCTCGTAGCTCCCAGAAATAAAAAAAATCCATAAATCAAAGTAATGCATAAACTGACAGCTGTCAAACCAAGATCTGCTACTGGTTTTAGGTATAACATTAACTTTCACTACTGGCTTTCCATGGCACGCTTATCCATTTCCCGCCATTTGAGAAACACTTCGTGTTCACTACAAAACAGGATACTATCAGTTTATAAGAATCTTCGCTCACAGCGCTTAGCTCAAGAAGAAAGATAACGTCAATTTAGCGTGAGTCTTTACTCGATCCCCGATTGTAAAAACGCCCGAACAGTTCGTCTAACCGCCACACCAGGAAAAATTATGTGATTTTCTACGCGTTCATATTGTCGAGCGGTTTCTGGCGACGTGGCGCTTTGCAAAACATCGCTACAGCGGTACACCGATTTTAGTGGATAACAAGGTACGGAAATATTACAATGACATCTCAATCGGTTTCTAAGATACAAATAAGACCTGCTCCCTAAAATGAAAGACATCGGACAGACAGGCAAATTGTTGCCAGGTAATACAACAAAAACATTTAGATAAAAGTATTTTATTATTTTAGTACTTTATTTATTTAAAAACTGGAAGAAACGTAGTGGATAACCACAAAGTTGACAATAAAGATGGTGATATTTGCCATAAGTAACTCACTTATTTGTATTAAGGCCATGAAAGCCTTGTCCTTTTTTTATTAACCATCGTATACAACAACTGCTTTGTTACTGAATTCATTAGTTCTAATTCGAAAGAAACCGAGAAAATAACTGATATTCTGAAATATTGCTTTGCCTATATGAACAGGACGACACTCGCGATAATAAAGCTCAAGCGGTGACAATATGAACGCAACGTAAGGCAAGGCGCAAATTGAGCCGCGTCTAACGTGTTCGACGCGACTGAGCACAGCACGTACTTTTGTAACTTAACGAAATTTAATTATACAGCGCAAATTGACTAGCGACGCGTCTACTCGAAAACGCGTTGATTTTTGTGGTAGTTGCACAGTTTCTTACGTCGCACGCCTTACACGCGTCTCAATTTTCGGCTTGTCCAACGAAACTGTTTCCACCTCAATAAGTAATATACTATTTTATTTTTTTACTATTAAGTAACAACACTGATTTTTTTAAAATAATTATTATGAAATTTAAAACGTACGCCGCGCCGGTTCGTCTTTATTGAATTTAACTGGTATAACAAAATCTTCTCCCATGTCCAACTAGTCCGAACTGTAAATTCAGCATTACCCATGCAAATTACTTAATTCCCACAAAAAGACAAAAACGAAAGGTTAAGCAGAGCCGTCTTGTCATCGATTTTCGTGATAGGTGCAGATCAATTTAGATAATGCGCAAAAATTATCTCGTGTAGTTTTGCGAGATTTAAGAGAAGCTTATCTCGGGCCAATTTGCATAAATTATCACTGTCAATTCAAATTTTTATTGCGTTTGGACCTAATATGGAATGTGGAGGTAGCGATTTAATTTTGGGAAATTAAAATGAAGAATTGGGGCAAAATTTCAGGACGGGTGGGATGTTTCTGTAAGGATGTTATCTATGTAAATCTTTTAATCGGTTTTGACTGTCCCGTATTTAATCAGCCCAAGCAACACAGAATCCTCTAATAAACGTTTAATTACGTATATACCACTAGTATATTTTTAGTTTATTTCTAACCTTTAATATAGGTTAAAATGTCCGCCTAATATAGGTGTATTAATACTGCAGTACTATCCAAATTTTAGACGTTGAAAGTATACGTTTATTTATAATATAAAATGAGCAATTAAAAAGCGGTTTCTAATAAACCCTATAAATTGGTATATAATATACAAAACTGTAACGTTTACTAAACACGTTAAAAAGTCTTAAATTTTATACGGTTATATTTAGAATAAATTTTACGTTAAAAAAGCCATATGAAATAAATCAAATATTGACGTATACGAAAAACGTTTATTTTGTATGTATAATATACGTATATGTATAAGGTAATACATTCGTTTAGGCTTACTAAATCTAAAAAAAATAAAATAAATAAAATAACAAATTCTCAAATCAAAAGGACGCAACTGGTAACACTTAACACTGCACTCTAATAAATAAAAGTAATAAAAAACACAACAAAAACTGTATAGAACATAAAAAAACAGTTGAAACTTAAAAAATTCTAGAATCAAACATAATAATGGAGTCTTTCACATTTAAGCCAGTCTTGGCATGCCTGTCCGATAGCTTTGTCTGTGAGTTCTCCGACAAATGCAGCTCCCTGCACCTGGTCCTTACCTTGAAATGAAATTTTGACCGCTTCTGTAAAAAAGAAAACCCAAAGTCACTAAAAAGTACAGGTGATCTTAGTGTTTTTTGCATAATAAATTAATTGTTAGGGTAGATTAAAGATACGCCCAAACCAACGCGGGATGCGGGAACGGGACAGGGGCGAAACGGATGCAGAACCTATTTCTACAGCGGGATATGAATATATTTACACCAATGCGTTGTGAATACATACATATATCCCGCTGTGGAAATAGGTCCCGCATCATAAAACAATACTCCTATATCCATGAGATATATTTTGTGTCCAAATTCGTCCCGCTCCCGTCCCGTTCCCGCATTTTAAGGTCTTTATTGTAATTGATTGGTTTTGTTTGTATTATTTTTAGGTCTGATAATGCTCTTAGGAGCGAAACACATGTCACCATTTAACGGTTAATTAGTAATAATTAATAGTTTAAAAAAACTAAAAAAACACGCTTTTATATGCAACCGAACTAAAAATTAGAAAATAATTTTTCATTAAAAAAAATATTGTCATTTCATAGTAAAAAGCGTGGGGTGCATTTTACTATTTTTTCATAACTTTTCCATCATAGATATTTGCAAATATAATAATTATAACATTTAATATATTTATCACCCCACGCTTTTTACTATGAAATGACAATATTTTTTTAATGAAAAATTATTTTCTAATTTTTAGTTCGGTTGCATATAAAAGCGTGTTTTTTAGTTTTTAAACTATTAATTAGTTTTCATTTTTTAGTTTCTGCTACTCTTGACAAAATGGCGAAAAATTTTTTTAATGAACAAGAGTGGCAAATTTTAAAATTTTTCCAACAGATTGCAACTCACTAAAAAATTTCTTCTTCATTAAGTAGCAAAGTTTGAAATTTTGCCAACAGATGGCAATCCAGGCAATGTTTGGACCGTTGCCAATATATTGCAACCCACTAAAAAATTTCTTCTTCATTTAATAGCAAAGTTTGAAATGTTGCCAACAGGTGGCAACCTAGGTGTTGTTTTTATATTTTTATAATATAAAGGAAAATTTTTTTCCTGGCGATCCAAAAAAGAATGTTAATTTTTATTAATTGCACATTATGTATTATGTATACATTACACATAATGTAATTTTTATTATGGAATCCTTGAAGTAATGGTGCAACTAACCCTATATTTTTATTGTTCATAAAAATTGAACACCCATGGTGCAACTAACCAAATTGTGTAAAAACTAAAAAATTTCTTCTTCATTTAATAGCAAAGTTTGAAATGTTGCCAACAGATGGCATCCTAGGTGTTGTTTTTATAATATAATGGAATTTTTTTCCTGGCGATTCAAAAAAGATAACGGGATACTGTTTTTAAATTATTGCATCTTCATCGGTCCTTGACACGTGTGCAAAGTTTCAAAGAAATCGAATAGCTGGAAGTTGGTTAAAATTAGGCTCAAAGATTCCGTTACATAGATAGATAGATAGATAGTTACAACCCAAGTTAATAAAAGCGTGTTAAAAAGTGTTAAGACCGAGACTTTTTGTTGTTTTCTTTTGATATGTTATATCAGGTCTCTTTGAGAATATGGACGACTTCTTTCAACCCAAACATTTCTAAGAAAATTAAAAATAATACTAAAATAGTACACAATACACGTAAATTAAAGCGTATATATTAGACGTTTATAAATGGTGTATTAAAAACGTATAATAGACCATTAAATAACCAAGATATATTTCAATAATTTTTATTTTAGTGTACTAAAAATTAAAACAAAACAGAGGTGTAAGGTGTGACATTCACCTAATCCAAGTGTTTGAGCCATAATCATTCCTTATAAATAAGGCATAATAGGGGTTGAGAGATCAAAACGAAAATTTCCGCAACAGGTTCAGCGGCCATTTTTGCCGACTTCATCAAATAAAACATCAACAATTCTTATCTAATATTATATGTAATATGTATAACTATTGAATTGATATGAGCGCAATTAAAATAAAGGTAAAAAGTAGGTACTTACCCGATTGCTAATAAAATCGGAAATACAATGCACTGCACAATATTTTACAATTCTTTTCGGCGGCCATTGAATCTCATAAGTCACTTCGAAGTGTCGAAGGTTAGTTACAAAGCCGAGGAAAAAGCGACTGCCGCGCATCACGTGTCGTTATTGTAAGGCTGTTATTGGCTGTTATTGGAATAATGCCGAACGGATGAGTAAATTTTGTAGATTATTGGTACGTTTACTTTTAGGGAATTTTAGACAATATTATTTATATACAGCACAAAGTCAAATATTTGCAAATATTAACATCAAATTAAAATTATAAAAATATTATTACTAAACCAATGATATTGTCATAGGAGAATGATAATAATGATTTTAAAGCAATAATAGTTAGTTTTCTAATAAAAAATAATCTATAATAGACGTAGATTATGCTTTAGTTTCACACGTTGAAATTTCAGTTTATAGTAAGAAAAAAAAACGTTTTTAAAATACTCGAAAATAATAGTGTTTCATGAGATTATCATTAATAGTTCCAAACTATAAACATATTTTTGGGCATTTTTAAAACACGCACATAAATGAGACCATAATATAAAGTGAAATATTTTTTAAAAATTTTATGATATTAAAAGATGATATGACATACGTTGAATATACGATTAAAATATGCACGTGTTTAAAAAATGTTTAATAGAGGTGTAATAAATATACCAAAACCAAAAATACACGACAATATCGTTTAATAAACGTTTATTAAACGAAAAGGCAAATTCTTGTGTTGCTTGGGAGGTAAGATTAGTTGTATATCGTTTTAAAAATGTTTTTAAACATTGTTAAATATTAAAGTAATAAATAAATTTTTTGTGTAAATATACCGGGTGTTAACAAATGTATTAGGCTTAAGGCATAGATTATTAGGTGCAAGGGAGTAACTACGGTTTTTAAATGTTTTGATTAAGACAAGAAACCTACGCCAAATGTAGAGAGAACACTTGGTAAATAAGTTTCAAAAAATGGTAATTTTTTTAGTTAACTATTTGCAAATATAATAATTATAACATTTAATATATTTATCACCCCACGCTTTTTACTATGAAATGACAATATTTTTTTAATGAAAAATTATTTTCTAATTTTTAGTTCGGTTGCATATAAAAGCGTGTTTTTTTAGTTTTTTTAAACTATTAATTATTTTTCATTTTTTAGTTTCTGCTACTCTTGACAAAATGGCGAAAAATTTTTTTAATGAACAAGAGTGGCAAATTTTAAAATTTTTCCAACAGATTGCAACTCACTAAAAATTTCTTCTTCATTAAGTAGCAAAGTTTGAAATTTTGCCAACAGATGGCAATCCAGGCAATGTTTGGACCGTTGCCAATATATTGCAACCCACTAAAAAATTTCTTCTTCATTTAATAGCAAAGTTTGAAATGTTGCCAACAGGTGGCAACCTAGGTGTTGTTTTTATATTTTTATAATATAAAGGAAAATTTTTTTCCTGGCGATCCAAAAAAAGAATGTTAATTTTTATTAATTGCACATTATGTATTATGTATACATTACACATAATGTAATTTTTATTATGGAATCCTTGAAGTAATGGTGCAACTAACCCTATATTTTTATTGTTCATAAAAATTGAACACCCATGGTGCAACTAACCAAATTGTGTAAAATATAAAAATTTCTTCTTCATTTAATAGCAAAGTTTGAAATGTTGCCAACAGATGGCATCCTAGGTGTTGTTTTTATAATATAATGGAATTTTTTTCCTGGCGATTCAAAAAAAGATAACGGGATACTGTTTTTAAATTATTGCATCTTCATCGGTCCTTGACACGTGTGCAAAGTTTCAAAGAAATCGAATAGCTGGAAGTTGGTTAAAATTAGGCTCAAAGATTCCGTTACATAGATAGATAGATAGATAGTTACAACCCAAGTTAATAAAAGCGTGTTAAAAAAGTGTTAAGACCGAGACTTTTTGTTGTTTTCTTTTGATATGTTATATCAGGTCTCTTTGAGAATATGGACGACTTCTTTCAACCCAAACATTTCTAAGAAAATTAAAAATAATACTAAAATAGTACACAATACACGTAAATTAAAGCGTATATATTAGACGTTTATAAATGGTGTATTAAAAACGTATAATAGACCATTAAATAACCAAGATATATTTCAATAATTTTTATTTTAGTGTACTAAAAATTAAAACAAAACAGAGGTGTAAGGTGTGACATTCACCTAATCCAAGTGTTTGAGCCATAATCATTCCTTATAAATAAGGCATAATAGGGGTTGAGAGATCAAAACGAAAATTTCCGCAACAGGTTCAGCGGCCATTTTTGCCGACTTCATCAAATAAAACATCAACAATTCTTATCTAATATTATATGTAATATGTATAACTATTGAATTGATATGAGCGCAATTAAAATAAAGGTAAAAAGTAGGTACTTACCCGATTGCTAATAAAATCGGAAATACAATGCACTGCACAATATTTTACAATTCTTTTCGGCGGCCATTGAATCTCATAAGTCACTTCGAAGTGTCGAAGGTTAGTTACAAAGCCGAGGAAAAAAGCGACTGCCGCGCATCACGTGTCGTTATTGTAAGGCTGTTATTGGCTGTTATTGGAATAATGCCGAACGGATGAGTAAATTTTGTAGATTATTGGTACGTTTACTTTTAGGGAATTTTAGACAATATTATTTATATACAGCACAAAGTCAAATATTTGCAAATATTAACATCAAATTAAAATTATAAAAATATTATTACTAAACCAATGATATTGTCATAGGAGAATGATAATAATGATTTTAAAGCAATAATAGTTAGTTTTCTAATAAAAAATAATCTATAATAGACGTAGATTATGCTTTAGTTTCACACGTTGAAATTTCAGTTTATAGTAAGAAAAAAAACGTTTTTAAAATACTCGAAAATAATAGTGTTTCATGAGATTATCATTAATAGTTCCAAACTATAAACATATTTTTTGGGCATTTTTAAAACACGCACATAAATGAGACCATAATATAAAGTAAAATATTTTTTAAAAATTTTATGATATTAAAAGATGATATGACATACGTTGAATATACGATTAAAATATGCACGTGTTTAAAAAATGTTTAATAGAGGTGTAATAAATATACCAAAACCAAAAATACACGACAATATCGTTTAATAAACGTTTATTAAACGAAAAGGCAAATTCTTGTGTTGCTTGGGAGGTAAGATTAGTTGTATATCGTTTTAAAAATGTTTTTAAACATTGTTAAATATTAAAGTAATAAATAAATTTTTGTGTAAATATACCGGGTGTTAACAAATGTATTAGGCTTAAGGCATAGATTATTAGGTGCAAGGGAGTAACTACGGTTTTTAAATGTTTTGATTAAGACAAGAAACCTACGCCAAATGTAGAGAGAACACTTGGTAAATAAGTTTCAAAAAAATGGTAATTTTTTAGTTAACTATTCCCTTAAAAAGTTTTAAAAGTAAATCCTCGGTTTGTATTTTTTGCGAATTTGATCAAACCAGTTTAAAAAAAAATCACGCTTTCATTTTTAATGCAATATTTTCAGATGCCTCTAATTATAACAAAAGGTAGTTATTTTTGCAAAATTTGTAATTTTACGATAAATAAAATCGGCTTCCCAAAAATTCTCAGGCTTTCGAGGCTAATCAAAAAAATCAACCTTTTTCACAAATTTTTAAATTATTAATTAATTATTTAATTATTTTACCGTACTCTTCATCCTGAAGCCAATCGCTTTAAGTAAGTATGGGTATGGTATGATGAATCCCTTAAAATAATTTGAAGATCATAGCTTTACAAATCTGATTTGAAATTTTCTTAGAAATCTAAATAAGTTAAAATGTGTTGGGTGTTTCAACTAAAACTTAAATACCATAGCTATTTCCAGTGTAACCCGAATACCTTAGAATTTTAGTCGTACCGAGAAATTTAAATTCTTTTCTTTTTAAAAAGTATACATAAAAAATACACCAAATATATTCAAGATGTCATGCTATGGGCCTAAAGGAAAAATTGTTATAATTTTATAAAAAGTATTGTAAATTTTATTATTTCACGAAAAAATCTACTTAAGCTAGGGCTAAGTAGTCAAGTGGCGAGCGAAGAGTGTGAAAGCTCTGCTTTTGATCTTTATGCTAGCACATAAGAATTTGTAGTTTAAAATCAGGGGCCGGAAACACGGCTGCTTGAACCAAACAAATATTATTAGCGAAGCGTTTCTAATATTTTTTGTAAACTGGCTTTAAAACCAGGCCACTTGAACAGAGATTTGATACTTTCCGCCCGCAGCTACCGCTTGGTATCGTGGCCGAGGCCTATGGATGCGTTCATATTGGCACAGCTCTAGCCATGAGCGTCGATTGATACCGCTATTGGCAAAGCAGTATTTTAGTAATTTTTCCGGTTTCTCTTAAATTCAAAGTGATGAATTCGGTGAGAAAGCAGTTGTTACTTATGGAAAATCCGGGGCTACGGTGGTTAATTGGAAAACTAAAATAAAAAAGACAACGCGTTTATGACCTTAATAAATGTATAGTTATTAAATTGCAAATATCACCATATTTATTGCTAACTTCGTGGTGATCCAGTATGTTTCTTTCAGTTTTAAATAAATAAAATAATAATAAAATATTATAATACTTTCCGTATCCAGTGTGTCTAGGTAAGTTGGCGTCATATGGGAAACTTTTTTCTTGTCATTTTACGAAGAAAAAAGTCGTTTGTTATAAATAGTTCTGCATTGTCCAAAACCTAAAATACAGATATTAAATTGTGTCAGTAATCTACGAGGTTTGGCAAAAAATGTAATTTTTTCTGAAAAACAAAATACCTTTATTTTTGCTAATATCGCAAATTGTTATAACAAAAAAAGTTTAAAATTAAAAATTACTTTTAAATATGCAATTTTGTTTATTTATAAAATAATAAAAGAAATTGAATCCTTATTTCTGGGAAAATCAAAAAAAAAAAATTTTTTGTACATTAGTGAATACATTCTTCTTTTTTAATCTCAATAAATTAAAAAGGTATGACATTTATAATTATGAAATGTAATGCACTAAATATAAAAACTTAAATTTTTACCATTATGGCAGAAAAAAAAATTAAAAATATATTTTTTTATACATAAACAAAATTACATATTTAGGAGTAATTTATAATTCTAAAAATCTTTTCTTTATAACAATATTGGATATTAGCAAAAATACAGGTACTTTACTCTTAAGCAAAAATTACATTTTTGGTCGAACCTCGTAGATGACTGACACAATTTGATATCTGATGTTTTTAGGTTTTGTACCATGAAGAAGTTTTTATAACTTATAACATTTTTTGTAAAATCAACAATAAAAAGTTCCATATGACGTTAACTTACGTAGACACACTGTATGTCTTTGTATAATTACCTGGGTCTCTCTCAATCCTTGCGATTTTCCCCATAATTTTGCAACAATTTGCCTGTTTTTGTAAAACACATCTTCATCATTTCAGAGAGCTAGTCTTATTTATATCTCAGAAATCAATAATTCACGGATCGATTATTTCAGTTTGAGATGTCATTGTAATTTTTCCGTACCTACTCACTAAATTGGGTGTACCGCTGGAACAATGCTGGTTACAAAAGAAACACGATCGAAGCTCACGTTGCCAGATACCGCTCGTCAATATGAACGTTTTCATTTAAAATCTGTATTGAAATCAGTTGTTGCTTAAGCCCCAATATCAACGCAACCTTAGTAGAATCGCTTTTAAAAAATGTATTTTCTTAAAAGAAAAAAACATTTTTTCGCAAATTTTAAAATAACAATTTTCTTTACCATAGTGTTCCTCCTTAGGCTATTAGCATCTGGTATACATTTCATGTGGCCCCATATCTCACTTTTTAGATTAAAAAAAAAAAAAATCATTTGTACGGGGCCTTGTTTTGACTTGTCTAATAGATTCGTGAACACCAGGTGTGTTGTTGCTGTTGTTGTCCATAAATTAAGATAACATATTATTTGCTTTATTATCCTCTCTGATAACCAAAATCATTTTTGTTTTTAGACTAGATTAAATAGTATAACTGCGAAATTACTTTCGTCGTTTAGCTCTGATCCGGGATAAGCTTCCGACATAAAATCCATTAAACCGTGTTTAAAATCCCACTATCCCTAAATCCCAACAACGTGTCTAATAAAACGCAAAATTAAGGATTTCTCGCCGTTGAACCTATAAGCAAATAATAGGTAGTTACGACCGTCCCGCCGAAGATAAATTTAATTAAGAACAAGCCAACGTAGATGTAGATATAAATTTTGCCCGTTCACGTATAAAGTTGCAATTTATCTATCTATCTGGCCCCGGCCACGGCCTCGTGCGTTAAAATAGGCTATGTTCCAGTATGCATTTAAAAAAAATTGTTTTTTACTATAAAACTCTTAGATATGCTTTAAAGTTCCTAACAAAAATATGGAAACGTTTTTAATCTTAACGTTTCACACTTAATATCATTCATTAGACATTAGAAGAAAAGCTAGACAAGAGTACAAGTACAAGTAGTACAAGAGTATAAGAACCCTTTATATACACATCATGCCACTTCAAAAGGTTCATGTTCAATTTTAGTCAATGCGTGGAAAAGGGACACTCTAAAACAAACCAGACAACATTTGCTTCCACTTTTCGTTGCTGTATCCCAAATGTTGTTTTAAAGCACGAATTTCTTAAGCAGCTGATTATTAAGCTGCGTACAAATTTAATCCACGACCTGAAATCGTACCTCGTCGCGAACCACGTTGCTAACAAAGATCTTGCAACTATGACAGCCCCGTCCAGATTTGTACCAGGACCTACAACTGTACTATGCCGCGAACAACATATCTGGACATCAAAACGAACGCCGTCGCGTAACTGCTAAGTGTTGAAGCTCGCGGTTCTGCCCAATTTACAGCTTGTCGGTAAATTAGCATCAAAAGCATTAGTGCACGAAAACGCGAATTCGCAACCCCGTACGCTGTATCGAACTTTGTACTGCAACCATTTATGCGATTCATATTGTGGATCGAGGCGATTCTTTAAATGCAACTCTTCGCGACGTAGTACGGTTGCAGATCGTAGTTTAAATCTGAACGCGGCTTTATACTTTTACCATTTGGTGGTTAAAGAATACAGAAGTACAAAGTAAAAACTGAGTACCGTACGAAACAAAAAAATAATATTATTGTATGACATTCTGGTCCAATATATTTAAGTAATGACCAGGAACCCCATTCAGTTCATAAGTTAAGAAGTGGACCACAGGTAAATGTGTGTTTCTTTGTAGAAATTAGTAAAATGTACAGTGTGTTATGGTAGGTTTACGTCTGACATTTATTGCATGATAATTTATGTCAGACAGAAATTCTGGCAAATGTAAACAGTCAAAAATTTTTTCTATTCTATTCTATTCTATTCTATTTTCGGTTTCTGGCCTTGACACGTAATGTGTTCAGCCATCGGCAAGTTGTTGTCAAAAATTTATGTGGGAAAGAAATTTTTTATTGTTTTTATTAGCCAGAATTTCTGTGTGACATAAATATCATCCAATAAATGTCAGATGTAAACCTATTATAATGTTTCAAAATAAAAATCACGAAGTTGCGGACCCCTTTACTTATTTAATTTTATTTAAAAAAAAGATAAATAACAAAACAAAAAAATCTAGGAACACAGTAAAGCCAGCAATTTATCTATCCGACCAAACCGCGGCCGCATGCGTTTCCAAAATGATTTATCATCATTTCTCCTGAAGATTATTTCCTTATAATTGTGGTTTATAGCGTGACCGAGGGTTCCTTCCTATATTTTATTTTGCAGACACTTGTTTGGAAGAACCGTGTAAACATTCTTAACATTGATTTTTTTGATTGCGAAGCTTGTAACTATGTAATTGGAAATTGCTGTATTTTTTGGTTTTAACTTGAAAGACTTTTGACCTTCGTAGAATGTATGCATATTTTAAGCAGCCAGTAGACCTGCACAAGTACGTCTGAAGGTATTGAGAAAAAAATCTCATTTTTTCGGTTGGTTAAACTTACAGACAGTTATGAAATTTAGTCAAAATCGGTTTAGTAGTTTCGAAATTAAGCCTGAACTCCTGAACATACAGATAACCCTAGATTTCTACATACAGGCCTTGCTACTTCAAAACGTTCAGGGCCAATTTTTAAAAATTCTTGCAAAGGAGACGGTCTAAACCAATAACCGATACATAATCCTATAAAGAAGATTTTTTTATATGCAGGCAATCCATGTATAATTTATGCCTTTTAGTGTAAAACTTAATTACAAATAAAATTTAACCAAAATTTGTCTAATGCTGCGTCCAGACTTGCAACAATTAGCCGTGCCGAATAGCGCGCCACATAGCCCCACATAGCGCGGACGTGGACGTGGACAGTATTCACGTCGTTTGAAGGGCTTGGCGAATGATTCCGGGGTAATTCAGAGCTTGTCGGTTTTTTGCATCAAAGGAGCGCGCAAATAGGTTAGTTTGCTTGGGCCGATGTTTGGCGAATTGTTGCAAGTCTGGACGTGGCTCTAGAAATACTGTATTCCGACTTAAAATGGTTTGTAGAATCCGAAAAACAAAAAATATACAGTGTGACTCATTTAAAAATCAAAACTTACAATCTATTCCGGTGATACCGGAAGTCATAAATATATGCATAAAAAGGCTTTTCGTTAGTGTAACAACCCTACCCAGTTTCGTTAGTATTGATAAAGAAATTAAAAATGGCAGGAAAATGGCCCTACGCAGGCACTTTCGGTACGTGTTAGGAACGCTATTTTTACTTCAAACTTAAGAAAAACATAAAAACGAAATGTGTCTTGTTTTTTTCTTTACTTTTACAAAATGCTACTTAATAAACCATTTATTATTATGTATGGTTAATGTACAGTTTGTAGAAATTTGCAGGTTAACAGTGAATTGAAAGAGTATTTTTGTTGTAAAAATGTTGGTATTTGCGAAAGGTGTTTTCACCTCTTAAGTTAGTTTGCAGAAAAGTATTGCCGAAAAATACTTCTCCGCACTAGTGCGGAAAAATCACACCTTTAGAACTAAAACGTGTGCGGAAAAGTGAACCTTTTTGCATCCAAGTAGGAAAAGCATTTATTGCACCTTTATGGTTTTCCTAATAGGGAGGTGATTCAGAGACCTTTCTGAAAAGAAGCTACTAGACTTAAATCAGTAGTAAAAAGCCAGGCGGTCTTTAGTTCTGTTTCACTTTCAATTATTCCCCTTTTTGTTGCTCACACACTATTTAAACGACCTGTTTAGAAAGAAATAGTTGATTCTGTCTTTATTTGTATGACGCTTGTGGCTTTTTAGTAACTGGTTTTTAGTCTATCAATAGCCTAGTTTACACCGCGAGGACCAATTAGATCCGTGGACCAAACCCAGAACTTATTTTTGTTAGTTCACTAGTGTTTATACCTACTTAGTTTATGGATCAATTTAATTCACGTTTAATCCTAGTACCAAAATGACAGCTGAGCATATGACCAGAACCTAACCTCGTTTTTTATCTTTTAAAACTGTATCGCTTTTAAATTCCATTTGAAAAAATTAGAAAAACAATTTTGGTTAAATATCAACAAAATTTAAAAAAATATAAACAAACAAAAAATTATTAAGGAAAGACCGAAATTTAACGTCTTTTTCGTCGAAATGCGCACTATCAAAGATCAAGGCTGTCATTTTGGTCCACTAAAAAAGTCCGTCGTGTTTACACCAAAGAAAATCATATTTGGTCACCCCGATTTGAGACGGACTGAATTGGAGTAGCAAATTTTAATACTCAAGTGTTTCCACCGTGAATAAAGTACGCGTGACGTCACTTAGACCTCGAACTAAAAATTTGGTCCTCCCGGTGTAAACTAGGCTAATATTTAAAACTAAAAATTTTTCTCCGAAAAATGCCGTAATTGAATGTTACCATATTGGTAAAATTAAAAGTGCTTTAGTACACTAAATTTTATTTGTTTTGACTAAAAAATTTAAAGTATTACCCAAATAAAACCAGTTGTTGAAACCATAATCGATAGGCATAAATTATTCCAAAATATTAGTTAGTAAAGTTAATAAAGCAAATCCAACTCTATTAAACGATTGAAGGTTTGGTAACAGTTTTGAACTCACGGGAATTTATTGAAATGTAATTGAAGTACATTTACATTGTGGTTTAAATAATGCCCGTACAAATCTATAATGACGTCATTATTTAATTTGTGGTGTCAATAAATTTAATATTCATTACCGCTTCAATTTGTTCGTTGTTTCACGTAATTCTAAAATGTTGCAAATGAAATTGGCGTATGTTAATAATTATTAATTGCTATTTGCTATTAGGCTTCCATATAGGGTATCTCAAAGCTATCAAAAAGAATACTTTGGGTACTTTACAGTAATAATAAATACCTAGTATGTTGCTCCGTTTACCAAATTTTTAAATCAATAAAGTATATTTTTATTGAGGTATCTAGGTTTACTGACTTTTCAAAGGCAATGAAATACATTTTTCGTTCATGCGATTTTCTTAATTTATGGTGCCCAAAGTGTAGGTGGGCCAGCAATTTAGTTTATTTTTGATACATATTTACTTATTTTAAATAAAAAATAGCAATATGTCAATTATTGCTATGGTTTTTAAAAGTAAGTAAATACGTATCTAAAATAAACCAAGCAGCTGAACTACCTATTAGTAGTTCTCTTTTTCAAAAATATTTGTTCAAAATAAAGGCGTAATATTTTAAAAACGTCCCAATAAAATCATAAAATAAAGTTTTAAAAAGCTTGTTATTAAATTATTTGGGTAAAGTAATTAAAATAATTGCCAAACTAGAAGGATAAGCCAATTTGACCCAAGAGTCCGAACAGCCTCTAACCAAGGCAATAAAAAACCCGAAATATAAGTCTATTATGGCACTCAAAACCTAAATAGAAGCAAAAACGAGTGACCCACATCTAACACAAACATTCCATTCCAGAACAAAACTAATTAAGAGGCGATCCTAAACCACAGTTAACTCGTATTAAGCCAGAAAATCACCGTTCCGTTTTTTGCTGTACGACCACCCTAAGCGCACGTTAGGGCTAGTTTTTGCAGCCCATTACGGACAACCCCTATCGTGTATCCTGCAAATGGAAATTAGTTTGCCCTATCTTTTGACCGTAACTAGAACGTAAATGTTTTGTACGACATTGCTTAAAATGCCATTAGTTCTTTAAAAATTTCATCGGGAAGATATACCAACTAACAAAAAAGAGTACAGTCTTTTTTATCATTGTCAGCTAACAATACAGAGTGTTTCAGAATAAGATGCTTATTTGAAAAGGTGTGAATGTGTGGGTAATTTTAAGAAGAAACGTTTAAATAAACTTATGTAATAGTCATAAAATATGTCTTAACTTTGAACATCCAGGATGGCCAAATTTTTTTAACGTTATAGTTTATTTTATATTATTTGTAAAACTACTCTTAATATTTTATTGAAATTTAGAACTCAACCAGGGATGGATTAGCTTTGTCGGGGCCCCTAGGTAATACAATTTTTAGGGCTCCTTTTTGATAAAATTGAAGAGCCTAAAAAAGCCCTTCCTTTATTCATTAAATTAAAGAGCAAAAAAAAGGTCGTTCCCTTTTTCATAAAATTTAAAACTAAAAAAACAAGAGGTCTTTTTACCGAATATAAATACTTAATCCCTAAACATTTCACATTTTTAAATTTTCTCTACTTTGCGGGGCCCTTATTTCGTTGCGCGGGACCCCTAGGCAGTTGCCTATCCTGCCTAATGCATAAGCCGGCCCTGAACCCAGCCACTATGCATTAAGGAGCGTTTTTCTAATGCATAACAATTTTATTTTATGTGCTCTACTGACGTCCAAGCGAAATTAATCCAAATATCCTTAAAGAAAAACATGATACGGCACTGCTTTTTCTTTAAACATTTCTTTTAATTTAAAAAATTAAAAGCGTATCTTCGCATGACCGACCATATGGTTATATTGTGGTAACTAATAATTTTTTTGCTGTTTTAAAGACCCCCTGTAAAACATGTCGATTAACCTATATTTCCAACATACCCCATACAGAAATTAGGTCGGACAAAAATTTCTCTTACGAGATTATAATTAATTTTCGAAAACGTTTGCTTGATATCAATTTTTAAAAAAATCTTTCCCTCGACTAATGTTTGAATTTTTTTTTAAATATTCAAATCTCGAATAAAATTCCGCAAATAATTTAGGCTTAGGGTGACCAGGGCAGTAGCTAGAATTTTTAAATTATTTTAACCAAAAACTGATACATGAAACCTACAACAAATATAAAGTGCATTCCAATTTAAACAAGCCACCCCCTATAATTACGTTATTTGTACACTTACAAGAAAATCCTAAAACACGTCAATTTTTATTTTTAAGGGGACAATTTATTTTTGTCATAATTTACTTGATAAAAAGGATAGGGGGTCAAGTAATACCTCATCTTAAAGGGTTTTAAAATTATTTCTTTAATTGTCTTTAGATTTTTAAAATTGTTTCAATAGGCTACGAAAAGATTTACCCTAAGTTTTGGCTTCTCTAGCCGGTGGCTCACCTCTATGACTTTTTTATTGTTCAAAATATTTAAACAAAATGTGGTATGTAGGTATATCACACAAGTCGTCGCTGATAAGACAAAGGGGCGAAAGCGACATTTTTTTCGTTTTGGAGTTAAGTCGATAAAATGATTAGATTTAAAGGTATCTATGATCTAGCAAACTGGCGAACGTCTATCTATAGCAGTTTCCCGTAAACATCAAAATTGTCCATAGGCGTAAGCGACACTAAATACGTTATAGGATCAGAATAAGGGGCGAACATGCACAAAATGGAGTTTCGCCTAATTATCAGATCTCACAATAGTAATATTGGCTGTTATGCCTACATCTTTCTGTTGGGCAGCCCATTTTTACTGTCGGTAATAGTTCTAGGTTTGCCGTAGATGGTGAAAAAAGGGAAATACAGTTGAAAAAGAAAATTAGAAAAAACAAGAAAAGAACCGCGCATGCAAGACTAAAGTTAGTCCTGTGACAAAAAAGTATGCCTACCAAATAAATAAAACTCCGCTGTGAAAAAGATAAATGCAAAGCTACAGAGTGTGACAACCTTGACGAGGACCAAAGACAAAAATTTATGATGCTCTTTATAATACAAAGAGTTTACAGCTAGAAAAAAATTTCTGGTAAGACATGTACAACTAGAAGAGATCAAAAGAAAGAGAACAACAGCTCAGATTTCACGCAGAAAAAGAACATTAAAATATAGACTCGCAAATGCGGGTAGTACAACGCGTGTATGCAGAATTATGTTTCTAAATACTTTGGGCATTTCGAAAAAGACCTTGAGAACAGCGTTAACCAAACTGATTGAAGAAGCGACATTAGCTTTGGATAAGCGTGAAGGACAAAGTAAAGAACTAGAAGAGCTAGATAAACAACTTAGAGACTCGGCATTTGATCATATACAAAAATTTCCACGAATAGAATCGCATTTTTGTAGAAAATCAACTAGCAGGGAATATCTACATCCAGACCTAACGGTAAAAAAGATGTATGATTTGTATAAAGAAGAAAAAGCTGGAAAAGGAAAGATATGCTGTTACCATACTTATCGGAGAATATTTCGATCTCTTAATCTCTCATTTTACCGTCCTACGAAGGACCAGTGTACTCTGTGCATGTCCTACATACAAGGCGCCGCAGGAAAGAAAAAGCAGCTTAGGAATGTTTTTTTTTAACATAAAGATAAAAAGCATACAGTACGACAAAAAAGAAAAGTCAAAGAACTATCAAAAACTTATCCTAACATTGTGGCTTCCGCAGTTTTTGACCTTCAACAGGTCATCCAACTTCCTTTACAACATAGGTAATAAAGAGTGTATGTGCTTTCTGTGGGACAAAACTATAGCTAAACGAGGTGGAAACAAAATTTCGACTTGTGTAGCAAGGTACCTTCGTGAATTAGACGATCGTGGCCTTCGTGAAGTATACCTTTTTTCAGATGGTTGCGGCGGTCAGAACCGCAACACGATTGTTTTTACTATGCTGCTGCAAATAATAGCAAATTCAAAAAACCTTAGAAAAATACATTTACATTTTTTTGAAACAAACCACGGTAAAAGCGAGGGCGATTCGGTCCATAGCTCAGTATCAACAGCTATGTCTTTGGCCGACGACATCTTTATACCTGCTCAGCTTCCACCTATTGTAAAACTGGCTAAACGAAATCTTCCATACACTGTTATTAGCATGAATATAAATAAGTTTAAATCCCTTTCTGAAAAAATTCCTATAAAGTCGGTTAGAAAATTTGAAACAGGTGAGGATGTCCATTGGACGAAAGTAAAGAATGTTATGGCAGACAAAGACCATATTTCACAACTTTTAGTAAAGAACAGCCACCTTGCTGAAAACTACTTCGTATTGCCCCTTAAAAAATACGCTTGAAATCATGACTCAGCCTATACCTCTTTCAAACAAATACTTGACAAAACTCTCTCGAGATAAGTAAAATGATCTTATTCGTATTGCCCCTTAAAAAAATTCGCTTGAAATCATGAGCCTATACCTCTTTCAAACAAATACTTGACAAAACTCTCTCGAGATAAGTAAAATGATCTTATTAGTTTATGCACAGGTCTTACGCCGGTTGTAAAAGATCCAATATTTTAAAAATATTTTAAAGATCTTCCGCATGAATAAACAGCCAAATGTTTTTAATTTTAGTATGTTTCGATAATCTTTATTTATAAATTAATAAAATAAATTATCATTTATTATTTTGTTGTCATCCTCTAGTATCTACTGTTAAAGTGTGTCTGTTTACTTTCAAAATATTGTTTTTGATTTATAGTAGTTGCTATTCTTTAGTTCGTTAGCTTTACTGAAACTAGTTGTTACTGTTAAGTTGTATTAACAATATTTTTTATAAATTAACCTTTTACAACGAATAAAATACCTGAAAGAGCAGCTACATGTTTTATTTAATTTAAAAATTAGTATAATAAAACAGGCGAACATCCAAAATAACATTCAAAAAAATCTAACGAAAGGGCAAACGTCCATTTGGGTCCATTTAAGCTGTTATAACTTATAAGTATTCAAATTTTAAACATGTATTTAATAATCATGTATATTGACCTACGTAACACCATAAACAATAAAATAATTAATAAACTATTTAAAAAATAATTGTGTTCCAAATAGGACCCATTTTCTTTAAAACGCTTTCCTATAAAATTAACAAATTGGCGCTTTCGCCCCTTGGTAAGATCAGCGACGAAGTATCGTGCAATTTTAAACGAATTATTTGTTTGCTATTACTAGATTTTAAAATTTAAATTAAACTTTCGTATTACTTTTACTAATTTAAATAGAAATGGGATATATTGAGATGTTAGATGCCAAAAAGTAAGTAATGGAGTGTAATTGTACTTGGAATGTCATTTTCTATTCAAATTATAGTACGGGCAATAACAAGCAAGTTACTTTTGTCCATAATGCATAATTCTCCAAGTGTTATTTTTTTTACAAATAGGTGCAGTAGGACGTAATGAATCTAAAAACACAAAGTACTTACAAATATGGCGACTGGAACTGCCGCCATTTTGCGAAAAACCGTTTGGGCCTGTATCTCTCTAACCGTGTACTTCAGACCCATAATTTTAAACCCTTTATTTAAGATAATTAAATTTTCCATCTTTTCTATTTTATTATTTTGTTCGTATCACTTACCGTTTACGATTTATAAAATTATTACTGTTTGTTTATTGACATTTTTACCGATATCTCTTTTAATACTTGTTTAAATGATTAATTAATTATAATCAAACTTTTAAATCGGTACACTTTGTGCAACTTTTAGTTTAAACTAAAATTATTATTTTCGAAGTAACAAGGCCTTCAATGTCGTATTACGAGGTTAATCGAAGTAAGCATAGCGTAATCCGAAAAACCATAGTAAACTAAACGTCAATAATAAAAATGCCAGGCGATCGTCACTTCTGTCTCGCTTTCAATAATTCTCCTTTTTGTTGCTCGCACACTATTTAAACGACGCGTTTAGACAGCGATAGTTGATTGCCGTCCTTACTTGTATGACGCTTGTGGCTTTTTACTATTGAATTGATCTTTAATACCTGGCCAGTTGTTGTTGATAGACGTGTTCAGGCCCAGCTGACGTTAACAGAATTTTTGAAATCAACTCGTAATAACCTTAAAAATATTAATTTTAAAGAAAACAGTTTAAAATGAAAGTTGTAGAAAATTTATTGGTTTAAAAGTTTTGTCATTAGTAATTTCTCGTTTAAACAATTATTAGAAGAGATATTGGTAAAAAGTCAATAAACAAACAGTAATAATCTTATAAATCGTGAACGGCAAGCAATACAAAAAAAAAAAAAATTAAAAAAGATAGGAAATTTAATTATCTATAATAAAGGTTTTAATAATTATGGGCCTCAAGTGCACGGTTACGAAGATACAGGCCCAAACAATTTTTCGCAAAATGGCGGCACTTCCGGTCGCCACGTTTGTAAGTATTTTGTGTTTTAAGATTCATTACGTCCTACTGCACCTATTTGTGACAAAATCCTCTATTTCCTGTACTAATGGTAATAATAATTCGGGTGTTACATTTAAAATAGGAAAGTTAAGGTAGGTTTCGGCTAAACCAGAAGTAATTGAAAATAAATGAATTAGTGCAAAAATGCTCATTTATGTGGCATACAATTTTACCAAACTTTATTTTAATATTTTGAACAATAGAAAACTTACATACCCGGATATTTAGGTTGAATTTTCTCGAAAACTACTAAAGCGATTTTAAAAAACTAAATATTGTTAAGAGAGAATTAAACACTCTTTAAGAGGAGGTATCACATAACCCCTTTCCTTTTTAAACTTTTTGACGTTTGTGTGAGGGGAGAAAATAAACCTAAACAAGTAAAGATGTGTCCCCCTAAACAGTAAAATCGACGTGTTTAGGATTTTTCTATAAGTGTAAAAATAACAGCATTATACGGGGTAGCTCGTTTTATTTGGAATGCACTGTATACCAGTGGCGCAACTAGCGGCTTGTTTTTGGGAACTTAAGCCCCCGTTTATAGAGTAGTGCGGAAAAACACTAATATATTTTAAATGCTCACTTATTGAAAGGGCTAATCGCCGTCTTGGGGTCCCTGATATATCTATACTAGATGCTCTTAACATCAAAAGAAATACCTTAGTAATGGAAAATTTGATTTGGGATTTTGCGAAAGAAACTTGATTTTTAGTTAGTTTTGTGGGAGGGAGCCAGGTAAAAATCTAATATTAAAAGCTATTTACTTTTTTTTATGGATTTATTCAAATTTTATGGAAAAATCATAAATTCCTTAAAAAACACCTTTTTATAATTAATAGTTTCTGAAAGTCTTGCATAAGAAATTGTAGCGATAAAAAAAAATAACTAGCTGTAGTTTTTTAATACATATAGAAAAATTTGCAACATTTGACATTTGTCAATATATTTTTTTAATTTACAAAAAATACAAGAAAAGAATTTGTGGGGGCTAATAATTTCTTTTTGCAAATTTCAAAATGTACTTTACCAAAGACTTCCTCTTTGGCCAATAGCATCTTATTTTGTGTGGGTCCCATGTCTCACTTTTTATATACATATAAAAAAATCACGCTCTTATAAGCAGATAAGTAATAGAATCCCAATGTTGCCTGGATATGTAATCATAATATAATGAACAAAAGCAGCATTTCTTGGGACTTTTAATATTTTGTTTATCATCATAATCTAATCATACAGCACATAACAGCAGAATAATAAACCTGACTAATTTTTATAGGGAACTTAAATTCAGGAGCAGCAGTGTTGCAATTTGGTCAATTAGCTGATACAAATGGGTATCTAGATCAAAAGTATCAAAAATATTTACCATATTTACAGAAATATGCGATTTTGGGGTTGTATCTCGGCTAGAAGCAAAAGCACTTTTAAAAACAAGGCATTAAATTTTAGACAAAATATTAAGCATCATTGTCTAAAAATCTAAATAAAACAAAGAGTAGTTACCAGCTAACGTTCCGCGTAATTTCAAATAAAGTGACAAAACGTAAGTCCTGAATATTTACACTTAAACTGCAGGCATAACAAATCCGACCGTGTACCTTTTGCTTCATGGCAAAATTTTTTACGGAATCTATGATGACAACCAACAAAACACTTAGCACAAATTGTAGACTAATTCGTCTTGTATTTTTTATTGAATTTATTCAATAAATTATAAAAATTATTTAAAAAACACGATATTAACTGCCAAAACAACAAGAAAAGCTTGACTATCAATTGTCATGAACTCTTAAAACTAGTTCAAAATTATGATGATGAAGGCTTTTTAGCAAGGTTGCAAGCTTAATTTAAGTTAACTATAATCAGAATCTGATTTGCAAATAATTCAGTTAATTTATAACAGTCACCTCTGGACACGAATAGCAGTTTCTAAGCTTGTCTTTTTACGCAACAGTCAGCAAAGTTACCCAAAGTTCACCAACCTCACATTACCGTATTTCACTGTGAAAATTTATTCAAAAATCTCCCTAAATTACTTCCGGGTAATTAAACTTCAAAATTCTTTGGACCATAAAGAGAAACATCACATGCTGTATAAATAAACCCTTAGGACATTAAAAACCATTTGTTTTTTACATAGTCTAAGCGTAACTGGTGTATTTATTTATGGACAGTGGTGTTTAGAATGTTGCCATGTGGACAGAACGCAGTAAACGTAAGTACCTTAATTGTGTCCGCTTTTCGCTGACCAGAAATCAATCAGAGTTGGCTTTGTTTATTGCAGGATTTGTAAGTTAAGCTCCGCAGGGATTTTTGCAGCAGGAATAGATGGCCTAACATGTTTATCCTATAAAGTTTTATTTTGGTTTTAAATTCGCTTTGGTTCAACTAATTTTTGTTAAGTTCAAATAAGAGGGTGTTTCAAAATCAGAAATGCGTATGCTAAATTACTTTGAAATTAGGAAAAATACATTTCATGTTGTATAAAGACGAATAAGATAATAAGAATGTAATAAGAAGTAGGGTTATAAAAAAATCAATACTACAAACAGATGTTAAACCAAGTGATAAAACCCTAAGATGTCATGGGGTATTTACACATATCAAACAGAAACAGTTAAAAGTTGATCAGCTCAAACAGCGAGCGGAAACGGTTGTGTCTTTAAACGTCAAACTCTATAACCAGCTAAAAGTCAATACTTTTACCTACCACAAAAGGGCGGTACCTGATTTGGATGGCCATATCTCCGAAAGTAATAAAGTTAGATGATTTTAAAGCTCTTTTAAATATCTTTTTATTGGCGATATAATAAACAGGGTTTTTTATTTTAACAAAATACACATTTTGTCCTTTCCTGTATATTATCGCCTATATTAGCATTAAAAATATATTTAAAAGACTATTAAGAAAATACCACTTTAAGTATATCAAACCTAATTAGTTAGTAGTAGTCACTGTATAGTGACTGAATTAACCAAAATGTATTAAAAAGTTATTGCTTTTAGGTTTAAATTTAAAACTTTTTTCATATATTTTTCAAATGATATTTAAAAGCTCTTAAAATAATGCAAAGAAACCCATTTTATGGGGCGCAACTTTCGGAAATTTTCCCCATTTACGAAAAATGTAATTTTAAAATGACTCTATAAACCGTGGTTACTTTATCATTTCTCCTGCCCTTTTAACTAATGAACCAAATCTCCAATCGCCATAAAAACACAACAGAGCCCCCAAAACGAGGGCTCGAAAGCCCTTTAATATCGTAAGAATAAGATATCAGGTGGTTTTCCCTACTTTTCTGCATCCCTTGCACATTGGAAGCATATGCCGCTTATGTTATATTCATATTTCACATTTTTGGAAAGCACTGGCGTAGGCATAAAAACAACGTATGGTATTTTTTTATCAAGCTCAAAGAGCCTATAAAAGCTAAAAGCCTAAATATAACTACAGAGTAAAAAAACTGTGTTTAGTTTTTAAATTGTGGAAAGCTTGTCTGGTTTAAGTTAAAAATTCTTTTAAATAACTAACCTTAGTTGTTTGACGTTTTTACAACCATCACGAAGGTTTCCGAGAACCATATTCATTAAAAACTTTTCTTGCATCCTATAACAAAAGAATTTACTGTACAGTTCTGGAGAATTCTACATTCCTGTACGTTACTATAAAGGGAAAACCTTTTTACAACCATGTATGTTAACATTTTCGACTTTTAAAAGTTTGGAAGTGTTACTTTTCTGACTTTTACTTTCAGCCCACGAAAAGAAAGTTAACTTTTCTCCCGTGGGACGAAAGTGAAAGTAACCCTAGCAACAGTCAGAAAAATTCGAAATGTATTTATTTTTTCTGTAATCTCCCACGTAAATATGAAATGGTGACAAAAAACCTTTGTATAGCCAGTATTATTTCGATCTTTGTGCTGTTCACCTCAAGACATTGACAACTAAAGATTGGTCAAAGTTATAACAATAGTTGCGTTTTATTGTTAGTAAAAGGTATAGAAATGACGACAGGTGTTTTCATATGAGGTGTGATCAAAAAATATTACCGTACTGTGGGTGTGGTAAGTGAGGTTAGAGGGGGTTAGGGGCAGAAAAACAAACCTGCGCAAGCAGAAGATTTCACAGATAAGAAAAATATTCCAAAGATCGTAGAATTTAAGATATATACTTTGAGCTGGGTAAAAGGTACATATGTACCAATATATATTGGTTAAAAAAGCAACAACAAAGCGGGACCAATACACAGTGCGATAAGAAATAGGGATTTCTGGACGAAAATCGAATCGGTCCAATTGCACTAAAATAGTTGTGTTATAAGTATTTGAGTGGGGTAACAATGCTTTGTTAATACAGAAAGCAATACTTTAATATTACTACATTTAACAGATAACTACACATATTGTACAGTGTGGGCCGTTTATCTTGGGACACTACCTTATCTCAGAAACTATAAGTAAGCTTTGTTGGAGACAAAGGACTCAAATAACGGATTTTATATGCAATTTCGATAACTATTAATACAGGTTGCGCGAAAAATAGGATTATAAATAAAATTTGAAAAACCTTTTTTCTTAATGAAAACCATCTATTTTTATATTCTTGTCCTATTTAGCATTAAAAGCTAAGGCAATTTTATATTAGGTTGTCTATGCCTAATATTTTTACTTTTGAAATATTTCCATTTAAACATTCGTCTATCACAAATAAAATGCTGTTGCCGTATAAGCAGTTAGTGTGAGGTGGCCATGACGGCGTTTGAACAAAACAAGTGCTAGAACTCTGTCTTCTTGAACGCGTCTTTTGTTGTCGATTACTGTCATAATTGGTAAATGACAGTGGAGGCACTTTCCTGCACTGTAGTACTGTAAAAAAAGAACATCGTTGATGTGAAAGGCATTAGAGCTGTTGCCAGTTCTGGACCCTGAGATTCTTTAGCACTAATGCTTAAAAAAAATCATCTATAATTTCTTAAATATGTCGATTAAAAAAAAATGTAGAGCTAAGAACAAAGTTTAGTTAGGGGTGAGAAGAAAGTTTGTTCTTCTTAATAATACATTTTTTAACGTGACAACGTCTTATAATTCCATAGACCCGGCTGCAAGCACCAGAAAACATGACTCATGCGGCGTTAGCTCGCCGCCGTCCATTTGAGGCTTGAAGTGCAAGCGAGAGCGGGAAGCAACAAAGAGGCACAATCTCCGTATCGTTCGACATCTGTTTTATTTCCACTTGAGTGAGCGTGCAGTAAAAAGTGAATGTATTCTAAATTGTTTACAGCAACGGTAAAGGCAATAATTCGTTGCCACGTTCAACTATCGTCAGTAAACCGACTTTGCAGACAATCGATTTTTTTACCAGGCAATTTGAAAATTTAATTTTTAGCTTTTTGGAATATTTTTATTGTAAAGACTTTTTTTAAGCAATAAGACTGGTGCTTTTTGATTTATGGTTTATCGCTTCTTAGAACTATCAAACTGCAACATCTTTTTTATATAAAATTTCCACACGCACGCTTATGCAAAAGGGACTTCACTCGATTTTGCCAATATCATTAGGAAAAAACCTGGACTCGCTTTTATAGACTATCACCATAAAGTTGAGTTTTGTGTGGTGGTATTTCCTGTAGGTTAACTACACGAAATTGAGCAAAAGGGATAACAAGCACCTCCGACCCTATAAGGGTCAAAATGCTTTTCTGTCGCGCTTTTTACAACCCCGGCGTCTTTTGTACAGGAATGTATTGAAGATGTGTTCTTGAATTATTTTTACCACTGAGTTTCATTTGTGCATCAATTATTTCTTTCTTTAAAAAATTTAAGATGGACTTATAGGAGGGTTTTTTTAAATCAACCTTGGTAAAATATCGACATATATACTTTGTGCCAGCTCGATTTGTTTAACTAACTTTTAACGTGTCGAACACATAAGACACAAAACGAATACTTTTAAAACCCGCTGGCTTAAAAACCGGGTGGTGCATCGCCAGACTAAACTTGGGAAATTCCATGTCAATTTTGATACTTTCAAATATTTTCTCTCCCATTGATTTTAAGTTCAAAATTGTATTTGACTATTTTGAAGCCGTTGACAAGATAAGCTCACACACTTAATTTCGTTATTTTTTAAAAAACGAATTAAATGTTATTTAAGGCACACAATTTGTAAAATCGTTGCATACCTGATACATACGTTAATGAATCCACCTCTAATTGAACGCGGCGAGTTTTAAGATTTTATATGGGTGCCATGTGTCAAAATTTTTTTAAGACAGTAAACATAACAACTTACTTAAGTATTTTTGCAAAATTATCCTAACAACGTTTTAAAAATAGTCTAATACAATTTTTTGTAAAATCAATAGGGGAGCCAATAGTACAAGGTAATAAAATTACGTTGGATTTTCTATAGCTAGTCTGGCGATGCACCAGCGGTATAGTAAATAGTAAAATTTATTTTTAGTATGTTCTTCTTCGTTCATGAAAAAACGTATCGTGGAAACGTTAAATACAGAATAATACAGTTAAAACGAAAACGTTTCTGTAAATTTTTAAATCGTAAGTTGCGACAAATTAAAAATACAACGTTACAGGGCTGATATTTAAAAATGCTTTCGGAGAACTGCCTGATGTTTCAATACTGGCTAAAATTATAAACATCTTCCAACTTCAACATATTCATGGGCAATTTTTGCCAATGTGTGAAAAAAGGTGGTGTAAAGTACTACAAAGCGAGGCCGATGCGTCATCCTATCAGAAATATGTTTACATGTAGGCTTTCTTTGTCTAATCTTTACCTGCTAGTGTTCAAGTCACATAAACTCAGCCGGCATGCGTGTATATTACATTAATTCAAGTGTAGGAACTTGCTCACAATTTGACTACACGAGGTTTCAAGTCCCAGAAATGCTAAAAACACACGCCCTTATAATATTTTTAGACCAGGGTCGATAACTTTTAAAACCGAGAAAGATTATAGTAGCATAAAACTCATCATAAAAGGTAGAAATATAACGGCGATCGGGAAGGAAAAACAAAAAGACTCCCAACTTTATTGAAAATGTCGATATTTTGACACGTAAAATGTCGATTAAAAATAAGGGTACCCACTTTTTTTTCAATAAGTTAAAAAAAGGTAAAACAATAAATATTTCAATTAAAAAAAATGTATTTGGGATATGCGAAGGTACGTTTGTATTAAATTTTATGAAAATAAATTATTTTTTGTAAAAGATAAAAAGAAAACTAAAAACTTGGATATTTGTTAAAAGTTGTATATCTTTTTATAGCCTACAATTTTGCTATTTAACATTTTTCTGTAGTACTTGCAGTTTTGCCGGAAATCGATAAAACTGGTATTTTACCCTTAACCCTCCTCTCTCTCTCTCTCTCTTCCCGACCTTTAATAGCTTAATTTATTCATTTTTTTAAATTTTTGTTATATTCTCTACCTTTTTTAATGGATATCATCCTACTATATTTTTTTTTTACTTTTTACCCCTTTTAAAGTTTTGAGCACTGGTCTATTTATGCCAATTCCCGATTTTGAATTTGTTGGTTTTGAGAGGATTTGTTCTGTACAATCCCATGTTAATTTAGGGTTCTGTAAAATATATATCTGCATTACCATACGTTTTTCTTTAATGATTTAGAACATAAAGGGTTTACCATTTTCAACGCTCTATTTTTAAATAAAAATAAAACAAATTTAATTTTTTTTTTGCAATGGCTGTACTTTTATTTTAAAGCATAATCAATGACATTTAGTTTTAAAAATTATATTAGCCAAATGACGGCCGCGGTTTCGCTGAGTCATTCGAATCCTAGAGATCTAATTTTCGATGACATTCTGACACAAATTTGCCAATCTAACCAATGATGTGAGTTATGTTGGCCTTTAGAGCGGCAATCGTTTGTGGTTTGTCTTCATATACTTGAGATTTGATGTAGCCGCACAAGAAGAAATTCAACGGAGTTAAATCGCAGGACCTAGGTGGAAATACCACAAATTAAACGCTGATTTTAATAAGTTTCATAGTAAAATGTCACGACTGACTGGGTACTCCGCCGAAATTTAACGCCAGTATCATTCTTGCCTTCGTCATGCGCTGTTTTCAAACATCCAGTGTTAAAAATGAAAAACCCTTTATATGGGCAACCGTGGCCCGCGGGCTGTATCCAGCCCGCTGTATGATTTGATCCGGCCCACAAGGAGACATTTAAAAAATCTATTTAAAATTAAATTAAATTAAATTAAACGTCTTACTCAAACTCCCAGAATCGATTGATCAAGCAAGCTGAGTGGCGGTGATCATCAAAAAGTGAGGCACTACAAAAAACAATTTTTTTCTTACTGCTCTACACCATAGATAACCCACATTTAGATCCGCAGTAGCAAAAAGCACTTTTCGGATTTTTACGACCTTGCGCAGTAAACAAATCGAGGGCGGACGAACATGCGCACTGGGAGAATACAACACCGGCACTCCGTGCCCTCAGTACGCGTTCTGACAGTGACGCTAGTGGTGTGCATATTTAAAAGATTTCGATATTCGAATATTCGTATTCGGAAGATTTTAATATTCGAAAGATCTTTCGAAACATTTTATATTTCATTGAGAAACATCTTTCAAAATATTTCATATTTCAATGCAAAAGATCTTTCGAAACATTTTATATTTCATTGCCAATAAGCTTTTATATTGTCGAAATACCGATTGAAAGATTGTTGCTATTTACGGCAACGAATTATTTTACGTCTTATTTCGAGTGTTTTCGAGTTTTGGCGCTATTTAACCATAAATATTACAGGTGATATTATTTGTTTGTTTGATTACTAATGGTTTGGGGTATGTTTTACGGGTTGTCTATATTAAACGCCTAGATATAAATATCATTCATCATTCATTCGGTATCTTTCGTATTTGTGTTCGGTGTTTACGAATATAAATTCATGACTGATCGTTCATGAAATATTTCACGACGAAATACGAATATTCGGAAGAAATATTCGAAACATTTCGAATATCTCGATATTCGAATATCATTCAGAAGATCATTTGAAAGGTTCCAACACTACGTGACACTCATTAGCTACCGTACTCCGAACGAGAAACCCAGATAAGGCGTTGTGAATTATTTCCGATAATGCGGATAGCCTGTTTGGTGCCAGGCGCGTTCACCCCTCCCTCGTGGCGCAGTGAACAGAGCTTTGATCTTCGAAGCCAGAAGTCGCCGGTTCGATTCCCAGCGGGGAGACATATTTAGGTAGTAGTTATTTAAAAATAACGTCCGTGGTTGCACTACCGCGTTGTCTAAAAGGTAATGTAAAATGCAAAATTGCATGTTTCAGTGCTTGGACAACGTTGACGGAACAGGGGAAACGATGGGTTAAACATCTTATAACCAGACATCCACGATACTCTTGTATTTAGGCATTGGCCTTCGTGGGATGTCAAAAAGAGAAAAAATAACCTCAATTTGCTTGCGCACAAACCCGTTTTTTGCCCATGACACAAGTATAACGTTTGTTTCGGGCAGGTAATAACATTGGCAATCCATCGAGAACAGTGTTCTACACTAGACGATTCTAGATCATTTCTTTATTTTGCCTATAAAGTGGATGGCCCGAACTTTAGTTCAGTTCTATCTGAGGTGATAAAATAAAATTAACATGTACTGTTTTCAAACGCGGCCTGCGAACGTATTTGCACACTAACATTTGGCTTACAACATGTCAAAGGTTGCCCATACCTGATTTAGAAACTGGCTTAAGAAATTAGATATTAGAGTGAAGGGTACTATTATCAACAAAGCTATGAATATAACTGATCGGGAAGAGAGAAGAGATAAAGGCATACCAGATGATACCAGTACTGAGCTCTGTCTTTTCGTAATGTTAACCTTTAAATTGTTTTTTTATTATTAAGTCTCGTATATTTTAATTATTCTACCTACGAGTATACATGTAATTATTTTTACAAATTTGTTTAACCTATGGTTGTCAATTTAAAAATACATGAACGTAGTTATTATAATGCGATTCTGGTCATCTGCAATGTATTCTCGCTACAGGCCAACATAAAGCGGATGTGGCCGCATAGTTTAGGGGTGAAAATAAAAAGCATCAGAGGAAAAATCTTTCAGGAAAAATGTTTCCGAAAATCACGTCATACAGACTGCCTACGTGGCCATATAATGTTGTTTATGAGGCATAAACCGCCCCGTTTTTCTTTTCTTGGGGGATTTTTATTTTGTATTTAACAAAAGACTCGTGAATGTAGCGCTGAATTTATTTGTCACTATCAAAAAGTGATTTAAAAGCCAACTTAAAGAATTTTGCTTAAAAACAACCGTTGTCAAAAACCAACTCAAAATTTTGTACAAAGAAAAAATTTAAAAAAATTGTGGGGTGTCTACATATTAAAGTAACATGGAAGCCAGGGTTTTACAGGTGTTTAACCCATTTTTTCCGTGTCTGACTGTAGCTAAGCCACAAACTGGAAATCGTCGAATTTCTGGAAATATTCTTCGCCAGATTGGATCTAGATACCCAGTATACCGAATTACGACAATGGGCTTTATAATCTGTATGGCGAATTCTAATATACAGTGTGCATTTTTTTGTATTTTTTTGTTGCCACTTGTTACAACTTAACCTAATATCTATACGATACAGGGCGTTTTCTCATCAAAATAAGACAAACAATTCATATAAATATGGGTCGCAGGGTCTTAAATCTGTCAAAAAATGTTTTGTTTTTAAATATCTTTAATATCCTTTATCCAATATTGTTTAAATTTGGCAAAATTATTAATTGCATTTATGGGTTAATTTATTACTAACCTAATTAAATTACAGAGGGGCAAGTGAAGGAATATTGCTAACGACAAAACGGTAAGCCCCTGACTGTGTACTGTCCCATTTGGGTTGCAACTGAAGGGTATCTCAGTTATAATTAAAGACAGAACCCTGCGCGCTTCGCGAACCTGAGCTACTTTTTTGTGAAATGTCATAGACGCTTAGTTTCTGACCCACGGGTTGAGTTTAAAAATTTGGCATTTTACTACCCCTTGTATCACAGTTGACTAATAACCTATTAAAAAGGTAAAAACCGATTTTTATTTAACGGTTTACGTAGACTGCAGTAGCGTAGTCCGATTTTTATTAAACATTATAATATTGGCCAAAGTTGGATTTTTAAATTAAACACCCTGTATAATTGTCTAATTTTTTTTTGTCTTTTTATTGTCTTTTTAAAAATCTATATGTAACACTGTGAATTTAATTTCATAAAAAACGACAAAATACTCAATTTTTATATTTCTTATTCAAAATTTTGCAGTCTGCCATGCAAAACAAATCATTTAACAGTTTTTTTATTGAGTTGATTACTGTAGTGGTGCTTACGTAACGACTTTTAAAATTCCTTTTAACTTTAAACTTTATATTGTTTTTTTTTTGTTTTAGAAATCTAAGTTTTTATTGTCAATTATGTGATAAACGTAATATTTATTTAAATAAGAGAGACTAACAATTTTTACTAAAATAAGTGTTTTTAAAAATTTTCACTTTTTTAAATAGTTAGTTTTTTTTCCTATTTTTATGAGAAAATTCTACCATAGCAGTTTGCAACCACTGTTTAAAACACCCTGTATATCAAAATTAAAAACAAAAAAATAAAAATGCTATACATTAATTATTGTGAAAATTTCTGTAGAAATTTTATTAAAAGTCGAGAAATCTAGTGTCAATAGAATTCTATTCTATAGCACAAAGCTCTATTTGCTCGACTTTACAATTATTGAAATGGCATTTATTCTTTCACTAACAAAGTTCTTTCTTTAAATATCAAAAGCCACAGCGTTGGTAAATAAATTACCGGGTAAACCGGCTTCGGTTTTCTGATAAATTTCGATTTTAGAGATACATATACAAAATTGAAAAAATATCTGTTTTTTTTATATATTTTTATGATTAAATAAACAATATTACACTACCCAAAATAAAATTAGGTTACTTTATAAATTGTGATTTTCTTTTTCTCTTTGTATACTGTTTTCTGTTAGTAAAACCTAAAAGTAAATATTAAATTAAAAATCATTATTTTGACCCTACAATTTATTTTGATAAAGCAACTTTACATTTAAAAAATCGTGTTTTTGTCTAGAAACTTAAAAAATAAATTAAGTAGATAACAGAATGGTCGCAATAAGATAGAAAAAAGTTGTTGATGGTATCTTAAAACCGAAACGATAATATTAAACTTAGAAAATTTGCACTTTTTAAAAATTTACATTTTCAGTTTTCATTTTCAATTTCATTTTTTTTAAATAACACAAACCCACAATTTTTTCCATTTAACCATCTTTCTATTTCCTATAGTTTCCAAGTTCCCAATACATTTCCCATCAATTTCAGACACACTGTATTACGAAGAACACGAACAAGATTAACCCGCCCCCTAGCCTACCCCTAATTATCTACAGTCACAGTTACACCTAACCATAATGGGTAGTAGGTTTAACCTTCTGTAATAATATAAAAAATGTATTACTTTTTGCACTTGTTGAATAAATGCTTACTATAGTTGGGGCCAGACATAATTCATTGTTGAAGCAATGCGGCAAAGTACACAAAGAATGATAAAGTAAACCAACCTTTTCGAAAGCAAATAGCCTTTGTTGGAGCCTGAAAATATATTTTTTAGATAAATAAAAACGTTGCTAAAACTAGTATTACTTTTTTAAAAAATCCTTATATTTCGTCTCGGTTCTTTTTTTAATCTTTGGACAAACCACGAAGGCTAAAAGCCTAAATACTAACGTACCGTGGGTGTCTTAAGCAAGGTAAGAGAGAGTTTGTTGACACGGGACTTTAAAGGATCATTAATGAGACGAATAGCTCTTTTTGAATAGAATCAAGAATGCTTAGGGTTCTGGGGGACGCCATGCTCCAGATATGAGAACAATATTCCAAGGGAGGTCGAATTTGGGACACATATAAAGTGTATAAATTAGAAGCGGAAAAATACTTTTTGGCTCGAAAGAGAAATCCAAACTTTTTTGAAGCTGCCGTGGCTATAGATACAATGTGTTTATGCCAGTTTAGGTTACTTTCAAATGTGACGCCCACAAGATTGAAGGTATCTTTGCTCTGTAAAACTTGGCCGCTCATAAGTAGAGGATGAGTATTTGATGACTTTTTTCGCGACAAGGAACATGATTGTGTTTTGGATGCATTAAAGTGGACGAGATTTTTGGCGCCCCAATCCAATATTAAATTAAGATCCTGCGTAAGAGATATCTGCATCGCTCTGCGTTTGTTTTCCAAGTCAGGTTTAGTGATGGGTTTAGGAACCTGAAAACTGGAGTGAAGGGTACTATCGTCGGCGAAACTATGAATGGAATTAGTTGTGGTCGAGAGAAGGTCGTTGATGTGAAGAAAAAACAATATTGGTGCCAAAACTGAGCCCGGAGGGACTCCAGCATTTACTTGGTGAAAGCTTGAAGAATGGCCGTCCACAATGACAGATATACGTCGATCAGATAGATAACTAGAGAGCCAAGTACAGAGTTTAGTTAAAAGACCATAGGAGGGAAGTTTATTAAGAAGTGCGGCATGCCAGACCTGGTCAAAAGCTTTGGACAGTGCCGTATTATCCATTAGGCTGACTAGGCTACAGCCTAGGGCGCCATGAAAAAATAGGCGCCAGACAGGGGAGTAATAGGCGGTAGACAGGGAAATTTCTAAAAAAGTTTAGATCGGGTGGGGATTATAAGTAATTTTTCTGCGGGGAAATAAAGAAAAAAGACGCGAAAAGGAGAGAACTTTTTGTTTTTTTTTTTGGTTATCAA
This sequence comes from Listronotus bonariensis, assembly GCA_014170235.1. Lineage (NCBI taxonomy): Eukaryota > Metazoa > Arthropoda > Insecta > Coleoptera > Curculionidae > Listronotus > Listronotus bonariensis. Next base: position 162,071 of record JACEGR010001442.1, read on the forward strand.
CACTGAAGTAATCCATTTTTTGTAAGTACTTAAGAATTTGTGAATTAATTAATTTTTCTATTACTTTACAAAGAACTGAGAGAATTGAAATTGGTCTATAGTTAGATGGAAGAGATTCTGCCATAAAACCTGATGCATGGCGTGAGGAACCAGACACTTGTCGAATTATTATTTTTTTCTGCAATAACTCATGTTATTGTTTACATTATGGTTTTATGCCTACCTTGCGACATTTCTTTCAGCATAAATTATGTCTAACTCCAACAATACAAGATTTTAAAACTAAGTTTTTTCTTGTTAAGCGATTTGGAGTTATGTATTTTTCGACTTTTTCAGTGACACTGCAAACTTTTGGTCTAAAAATGTCAAAATTACTTTAAATCTTCTGTTTTGTAATGTCTGATTCTCCTACCTCGACAGCTTTAAAAACTAAAAAGGCCGAAATTGCAATACGAAAGAATTCAGCGTTTCGATTGAGTTGATCTTCTACGGGATAAATTAATAAAGTTTAAATAGAGCAATCCGTATTTAAGTACCGAGTATTCAGTGGCGGCGCCAGGGGTGGGCGCGGTATGGCGAGCGCCCACCCTAAATTGTCCTTGCCCAAACGTTCGACCAACCGGCTTATGAACCAAAAAGCAAAGGCACGCGATGGGGCTCAAGAAAAAAAACATCGCAAATAATCCAAATCTCGGAATTCTTGAATAAATGATCTATGGTCGCAATATTAAAAACTAATATTATGTGGCGCTATGTCATTAGAAAGCGAGAACTAAGATTTTAGTTTAAAATTTAAATAAAAAATAAAATATCCTATCTAAAGTATTTAAAAAATGTCGAATTTTCTTCGTCAGCTTAAAAAAATAAATTACAAAATAAATGTCATTTATTAAACAGAATAGGGTATCTATATCACTAAGAGTGGAATTAAAATTTCTCATTTTTGGGTTTTTACAGTCTAATAAACAAACAATTTTTCCCAAATCCGTTTGTTTGATCACAAAAATGCAAAAAATTAAATATTTGGATTTTTCTCTGGTCGATATATTTGTGTAGCTTAACTTTTAAAAAATATATCGTACACAAAAAGTTTGATTAGGCTTCACCCCCATTAATACCCCCTTTAACTTTGAGTTTTTACCATTTATAAGACAAATCATAAATATAACTTAAAAAGTGACAAAGGTGTGCAAATTTTCGTGAGATTTATTGCGAAAATGTAGCCACAGTTTAAAAAAAACGTTTTTTACATAGCCTACGACGTTTCTATTTAATTAAAATATTGTACTCAGTAGCTTACCTAGCAGGTGGTTTTTGGGGAGGCTTGAGCTCTAGTTTCTACCACCATTTCTTGACGCTCAAATAGACTATCTCTTTACACTTACATACAGGGCAGTACACAGAAAGTGATTTGGGAGGAGGGGGCAAAAAGGCGACCACCAAAAAAAAAAGGACATAAGGTGAGTAAACAAAGCAGCTTAGGCGCCACCTCCAGCAAACAACCCATCTTAAAAAGGTCTTTTTGGGCTCCTGGAGGGGGAAGCCCCCTGTGTACGGTTCTGCTTACATACCTTAGTCTAAATCTCAATCAATCTGGTTTTAGTTTCCTTGCTTAATAATCTTGTTAATAATAGGTATATTGGTAAAAAAATGTATAGGCTTTTAATTTTATTGTAATATCTAGAGGGCGCCATCTGCGGTATTTTACAAAAATTTAATACAAAATATTTTTTTACGCCATTTTGTATTTACCTTTTAGATAAAATTCTAATTCTTTATTCTTTACCTAAAAAAGGTTTACGTAGAACAAATTGATTTGGGCCGCCGTTTATAGATATTTAGATTCAAAAATTACTTACTTTATGGCCAGGTCTAAACTATACAGGGTGTTTCAGAATAAGATGGTAATATTTATAAGTGTGAATTTAATCTTTATAAGTGTGAATTCTTAGGTAATTTTTAGGAATAAAAGTTTAAATATGTTTTTAATGGGTTAACTTTTAATATACAGGGTGGTAAAGTTAAATACAAGACACCTTTTTTACCACTCTGTATCTCAAAAGATAAGACATTTATGACATAGGCTAATTAGAACTTTTTTCTTAATATTCCCTAATGATTCACAGTCTTAAAAATCAGCATCTTCTTCTTAAACACCCTGTATAGCCTAGACTTCCATACAGAAAGTAAATTTTCAAATCCAAATATTCCAAAAACAGATTCTTTTAGTCAACTTTTACCATGTATACCGTTTTTAGGTAAAATATATAAAATAATTTAAAAAATTATCTTAAACTAAAAAATAGAGTTGCACAAAACAGTTCTTTTGTTTTACTTTACAATAAAAGTAAGACAAGATTTTAATTTTACACTCCCCAAAACTTCTCTAGCCAAATATTGCGGCAATAAACCTATTATTAACCACATTATTTATAAAAAACTAAAACCATATTAAACTTTTGACACCCTGTATCTTCAAAATCATCTACTCTATTAGACAAAGGTAAGTTGGGTGAGTTCCAAAAGTGCGGAAAAATGTTAAATTTTTAAAGGTAAAATATGACGATCTATATTTTAGCTTCAGAAATTTGTGGTACCATTTTTCCGCACTTTTTAGAAGACACCCTGTATATTTGGAAAAGACTAATACATTATAAATTTTCATTTATTTTGAGGACTAATTGGCCGTCTTACGGAGGCTATGAGCTCTCCCCCCTTCCCAGGTCCCTGAATTGCGACCCTGATTGCACTTGCAAATACTGCTGCTCACCCTCCAAATCTTTCCGCCGGATATCGCCCAATCCAAAAAAGCTGGCGCCGCCACTGCGAGTATTACAACAATGTTATTATTTAAATTAAAACTAACTGTTAACTGTTAAACTCCATATTTTGTACACAGTTATTTGATATACCTTAAATTGTAAGGCATATTTCCATTGAATACCTTTTAAAATAAAAGATGTTTTTAAAAGTCAGTTCAATTACACATTTTTAGGGTCAAAATTAAACTTGTTTACCTATTTGGGACAATCCATAGGTACTGTTCTGTACTGTAATAAAAGAAGTTTGCAAAGTATTACAAGATTTGATGTAAAGACGTAACCACAGTTTAAAACATTCGATTTTCTAACGCAATTTACAGTGGCTGTAGCTCGAAGGGGTACATAAAGGACACATATCCATGGAAAAAAGTCCTATTTTAAACTCATAAATAAGCCCTTAAAATACTTTAAGTAAATTTTAAAACATTCTGTATAGCTTTACGATATTAAAAAGAATTTATCAGGTGATATTTTTTACATATTGCCTGGACCATCAATGAAATAAACTTTATGATAATCCTTTTAAAACCTATTTAGCGGGGTTCTTTTTGACGAGTCTACCACAAATATTCATACCGCCATATATGGAAGCGGCGCTTTAAACTCGCCTGTCAATTTTGGCATATTTCGGGTTCACAGAGGTTAACATGCAATTTTTAAACATTGTGTAAAAAATAATAAAGGTTACAGTCACGAAATCCGCCAAGTCTGATACCCAAAACATGTCAATTTTGGGTCTTATGGTTTTGTGACAGGCCCCTTACCTCTTTTGGCACAATGTTAAAAAAAATTATGTAAAATACTTTTTTGCATTTTGCGTCACTACACACGTTTACCCAGTCCGACACCAGAAATATGTCAAAACTGACAGGCCAGGTTAAAGCTCCGGTTAAATAGATTATCACTCTATTACGGCTGGCCCAGGCACTATAATTGGTGGTCATGACAATAACTTAATGAAGTATTTAGAACATAATATATGCCCTCTAGATACCCATTTGTAAGATCAGATTTCGACAATTCAAGTCATTTGGATTTGGAAATCAAATTTAGGGACTTTTTAAAACCCCTCGTAATTTCCGCATTTGTTTTAGTCTCACGTATTGTAGCTGGTATATCGGACACTTTAAATTCCTAGACCGCCGTTCCGTGTTTTCAAAACACAATTTATTTCTAAAGTAAGCACATTTATTCCTAAATACCATATAGAAATTTTCAATAAAAATTCCACAGCGAAATGATGAAAAGCGAATACTGTAGCTCATTAATCGCCAATAATATTTTGACAGTTTCGGGAAACAGTTGTTTTTAATCTTGGTGATAAATACGACAAAGATTTTCTTTACACAGGTCAGCCTAACCTGCTGACCATAAAATAATGTTAAATATGACGGGCTTTCGAAGCCTAGCGGTGACTTAAAGACAGTGGTTGGGTTACTGTCTACAGGGGAGATTTAAAAAATAATTTATAAACTAAATGATCCGTTAAAATATAATACTAAAAGAATATTGGGTACAAATACAAATAGCATCTTCAAAAAAGGTAAATGCGTTGACCATCATATTAAGGTGCTGGATAATGTGATAAAAAATTTAAGTTCTTCGTTAAATAATTGTTTTTTCTGAGTAACGTGAAAGGGTCGTTAAAAATTTCAATATTTAACTTTTTGGAAGCACTTTAAAGTAAAAAGCGCGATTTTTGGAAAAAATTACTTATTTATTTTTATAAAAATTGAAAATATTAAGTTAAAAAAACTCTTCAACATTACCTTATAAATAATGTAAAAAAGTGGTAAAAATTTTAAAAGTATCGGTGAAGTATTTTTGAAGTTATGATGGACAACGACTTTAAAAATGTGTGTATGTATAATGTGTGGGAAAAGCGGTTTAAAGTTTTGAGCACTAGCTAATTTAGAATCAAGCCTTTATCAAGCTACCCTCACACGGTCATATTATTGTGACAATATTTATACAGTGTGTCCAAAATTGGTAGAGAGTGTATTGGGATAATGGAAACTAATTTGTTAATTATACCACCTTTCAAATATATTAACGGTCTAATTTCCTTTCCTTAAATATTATTTATATTGTTGCTTCAATAAACCGCTAACACGTTCAATATTATTGAATAATATATAAGAATCAATAATATTGAACGTGTTTGGGGTTCATTGAAGCAATATTATTAATTATATTTAAGGAAAGAAAGTAAGCCCGTCAATATATTAAAAAGGTGATAAAATTAACACGTGTCCAAGGTATATTGTGATATCATTCAAAAAACGTTAGTTAGCGAAAAAGGTGTGTCTGGTTGCTTCTGGATAGCCCTTTGTCTATACGGTTCGTTGAATCCTTCTTTCCGACCCAAACAGACGCGATCAGAATCTTAGACCCATCTTTACTTTCAAGATAATTTAAACAGACAGTTTTTTTCATATTGAGTCAATATTATTTATATCTATCATTTTTTCCCCAATATATTACATAAGTAATATTGCTTTAATAATATTGACTGCCTGAAGGTGGATTAAGAGTCTTGAATGTGGTTGGTTACTTAAACCGCTGTGTCTTCGGTAATTTCACTATCATTCAGCTAAAATTTTTACACAATATTCTTAATAAGTTTTTTAATAGGAAATTTTATTTAAAAAAAAATCAAAAAAAGAAAATTAAATCATACCCTCCTTAAACTGAATGGAAAAGCAAAGAGGAATTTTTGATTTCCAGGCTACCACTCATGTGTTTTTCATTTTAAATATAAGTTTTTCAGTGTGGCTATTTGGGTGATTAGAGTTACTAGGAATGGTTGTATCTGAAAATGTGGGTTTTCTATAAATATCAAATTTCAAATAGCAAATATTTTAAGTAAAAATAATATGAAAATAGCATTTAAACCATCGCAAAAATTATCCAACCACCTTTTTAACGTAAAAGACAAGATTAATAAACATAAAAAATCTGGAGTTTATAAGCTAGAATGTTCAGAGTGCAATAGTTGCTACATAGGACAAACAGGCCGAAACTTCGAAAAAAGATTTAAAGAACACTACGCATCATTTAGATTAGGCAAAAGAAATTCAAATTTTTCAAACCATTTTCTAGACTCTGGTCATTCTTTCCCTAATATAGATAGTATAAAAATTTTACACTTAAAACAAAAAAGTAAAAAATTAGATATATTAGAGAACATAGAAATCTATAAACACAATAAAAATAGTAAAGTAAATCTTCTTAATCTGCAAACAGACACAAAAAATTCCCAATTATTTAATATTTTCGACTAACTGTAAAAGTTTATTATAGCAGTATACTTGTAACAATAGAGATAGGACCTAACAATTGTAAAGGATAAACCAGATGTTATATTTACGTTATAAGGTATAAATTTATGCACTTTTTGTAATTCATTCACTTTTAAAAAGTCGTTTGAAAATGACATAGTATGTCGAAACTGCAGTAACGCAAAAAGCAATATAAAATATGTGACAAAAATAACAAAGTAAAATTTGTGTTT